>VZRS01007809.1:1758-59853 GCA_013398055.1 Ifrita kowaldi | reverse complement strand
GATGGATGGATGGATGGATGGATGGATGGATGGATGGACAGATGGACACTGCAGTGCTGCCAAAGATCACCATCTGTGCTCTTGCAGCTCCACCACCACCATCCCTGTTTCCTGAGGATCCTGACTTGGTTCCCAGCACCAGCAGCTCCTTCAGCAGCTCCAGAGGGATCATTCCCCGAGGATGATGAGCTGAAGTTGTGCTGGAAGGGAACCAGCAGTGTCCCAGGAGCTGCCTTTGGACTGGCAGGGCCCTTCCGCAGTGGGAATCCCTGGTCCCGCCCCTGGAGCAGGATCCATCTGGAGGTGCCACAGTTAAGCACAAACCTCCCCTGTCCACACCAGCTGTTCACTGCTGGCCAATCCATCCTCCCCGTCCTGGTGATTTACCTCCCAACATCCCAGCAGAGGGAATTTCCATATGGCACAGGCTGCTGGAGTGGGCATTTTTCAGGATATTTAGAAGGCAAGTCACTGCCATTTGCATAATATTCAAATGATTTCTAAGTGTTGAAAACAGTTCACAGGAAAAAAACAAAAGAGTTGCTCATAAATTCCTTTTCCTTTGCCTCTGGGTACTGGGAAACTGATCAAGGTGCATCCTGGGTCAGCGCTGGGACAGCAGGGACTGGCTTTGGAGTCGAACCTGGTGGGAAAAGGGAACCTGTGGAGAGGGAATTGAGCATCTGCTCACACGTGCAAAGCAAGGAGGGGGTGTCAGGTCACCATTCCCAGTCAGAAAGGTTGGTTGGATCTGAGAATTCAGCTCCGTTCTTTCCCGTTTTTCCCTGACTTGATTTCCCAAGGGCTTCATCACCCAGTGCCTCCTTGTCTGCCCAGGCAGCCTCATCCCTTCATTTCCCTGGTCTGGCCAGTTCCTCTGAGCTGAGGAGGTGGGAATAGGGACGTGGGACACCTGGGAACAGGGACATGGACACCTGGGAATAGGGACATGGACACCTGGGAACAGGGACATGGGACACCTGGGAATAGGGACACGGAACACCTGGGAATAGGGACACGGCACACCTGGGAACAGGGACATGGACACCTGGGAATAGGGACATGGACACCTGGGAACAGGGACATGGGACACCTGGGAATAGGGACATGGACACCTGGGAACAGGGACATGGCACACCTGGGAATAGGGACACGGAACACCTGGGAACAGGGACATGGACACCTGGGAATAGGGACATGGACACCTGGGAACAGGGACATGGCACACCTGGGAACAGGGACACAGAACACCTCCCACCACAGAGCTCCTGCCCAGGTGGGCAACACCCCAGTGCCAGGGCAGAGGATTCCCTTGGTCCCACCAGGGAAATCACACACAGGATTCCCATCAGGACTGGATGCCCTGGAGGAGATCCCAGCCTTGCTCCCCGAGATGATCCCTGCAGCAGCCTCCATTCCATGCTCCAGCCTGTTTTCCCTCCGAAGCTCATCCCAGGATGGCTCCTCGCTGTGTTTCAGCCCATGCAAACCTCTTCTCTTTGTTTACCTTGGACAAACATTTGCAGATTCCAGAGCTCAGATCCTTGGGATGGATTATGCAAAAATCCCTGTGGCCCCTCCACCTCCCAGATAGGATCTGGGATGTGCTGTCAAGCTGGGCCCTGCTCCCGAAATCCGGAATCCAGGGCCTGCCCACTGCCTGCACACCTGGGTGCCTGTTCTTTCCCATGGAGGCTCCAGGAAACACTGGGAAGAATTTATCCCTGGATTTTGCTGAAATGGCATAAACAGAGCAGCAAGAAAAAGCACTGCAAATCCTTTTCATCCCATTGGCTTTGACAGAGATACAGGGATTGTTTGCTGTTTAATTTTTCATGTTAAATATATAAATAAATACGGGATTCAGGAGGGAGTTTATTTCCCCCATCCCTTTCCATCTGCTCCCATGCCTGGATTTTAGGCATTGTGTCACTGGTGGAAGAGGCCGAGTGGCAATTTGGCTTCACTGGGCACCCAGTTCTCAGCAGGGGCTGGGAATTGGGGAAAAAAGTGGGAGGCAGGGAGAGGCTGTGATTCATTATTGAGGGAATGGGAAGCACCGCCCAATCTCCTCTCGGCCTCAGCTCTGTTCTCCTGGAGCATAAATAACCGGCTCATCCCTAATGACTCCGCTCTCATTACAGGAAGGCTTCGTCCAGGAGCTGTGCAGCCACTCAGAATTCCCCCTGCATCCTGCTGAGTCTGAGGCATGGTGGCTTTGATCCCTCCGATCCGTGGGGACGGTGCTGAGCAGCAAAATCCATGTCCAGCTCCTCCCGAGGGTCCCAGACCTGCTCTCCCCCTTGTTGGAGGGGTACAGGGGTGCTCTGGTCAGCCAAGCTCCTGGAAGCTCCTGGAAGCCTCTTTCTCCATCTGGCTGAGGGAAAAGGGGTGCTGATCCTCTGTGAAGCTCCTGGAAGCTTCTGGAAGGTTCCATCCCCACCTGGCTGAGGGAAAAGGGGGTGCTGATCCTCTGTGAAGCTCCTGGAAGCTTCTGGAAGGTTCCATCCCCACCTGGCTGAGGGNCCCAGCCTTGCTCCCTGAGATGATCCCTGCAGCAGCCTCCATTCCATGCTCCAGCCTGTTTTCCCTCCGAAGCTCATCCCAGGATGGCTCCTCGCTGTGTTTCAGCCCATGCAAACCTCTTCTCTTTGTTTACCTTGGACAAACATTTGCAGATTCCAGAGCTCAGATCCTTGGGATGGATTATGCAAAAATCCCTGTGGCCCCTCCACCTCCCAGATAGGATCTGGGATGTGCTGTCAAGCTGGGCCCTGCTCCCGAAATCCGGAATCCAGGGCCTGCCCACTGCCTGCACACCTGGGTGCCTGTTCTTTCCCATGGAGGCTCCAGGAAACACTGGGAAGAATTTATCCCTGGATTTTGCTGAAATGGCATAAACAGAGCGGCAAGAAAAAGCACTGCAAATCCTTTTCATCCCATTGGCTTTGACAGAGATACAGGGATTGTTTGCTGTTTAATTTTTCATGTTAAATATATAAATAAATACGGGATTCAGGAGGGAGTTTATTTCCCCCATCCCTTTCCATCTGCTCCCATGCCTGGATTTTAGGCATTGTGTCACTGGTGGAAGAGGCCGAGTGGCAATTTGGCTTCACTGGGCACCCAGTTCTCAGCAGGGGCTGGGAATTGGGGAAAAAAGTGGGAGGCAGGGAGAGGCTGTGATTCATTATTGAGGGAATGGGAAGCACCGCCCAATCTCCTCTCGGCCTCAGCTCTGTTCTCCTGGAGCATAAATAACCGGCTCATCCCTAATGACTCCGCTCTCATTACAGGAAGGCTTCGTCCAGGAGCTGTGCAGCCACTCAGAATTCCCCCTGCATCCTGCTGAGTCTGAGGCATGGTGGCTTTGATCCCCCCGATCCGTGGGGACGGTGCTGAGCAGCAAAATCCATGTCCAGCTCCTCCCGAGGGTCCCAGACCTGCTCTCCCCCTTGTTGGAGGGGTACAGGGGTGCTCTGGTCAGCCAAGCTCCTGGAAGCTCCTGGAAGCCTCTTTCTCCATCTGGCTGAGGGAAAAGGGGTGCTGATCCTCTGTGAAGCTCCTGGAAGCTTCTGGAAGGTTCCATCCCCACCTGGCTGAGGGAAAAGGGGGTGCTGATCCTCTGTGAAGCTCCTGGAAGCTTCTGGAAGGTTCCATCCCCACCTGGCTGAGGGAAAAGGGGGTGCTGATCCTCTGTGAAGCTCCTGGAAGCTTCTGGAAGGTTCCATCCCCACCTGGCTGAGGGAAAAGGGGGTGCTGATCCTCTGTGAAGCTCCTGGAAGCTTCTGGAAGGTTCCATCCCCACCTGGCTGAGGGAAAAGGGGGTGCTGATCCTCTGTGAAGCTCCTGGAAGCTTCTGGAAGGTTCCATCCCCACCTGGCTGAGGGAAAAGGGGGTGCTGATCCTCTGTGAAGCTCCTGGAAGCTTCTGGAAGGTTCCATCCCCACCTGGCTGAGGGAAAAGGGGGTGCTGATCCTCTGTGAAGCTCCTGGAAGCTTCTGGAAGGTTCCATCCCCACCTGGCTGAGGGAAAAGGGGGTGCTGATCCTCTGTGAAGCTCCTGGAAGCTTCTGGAAGGTTCCATCCCCACCTGGCTGAGGGAAAAGGGGGTGCTGATCCTCTGTGAAGCTCCTGGAAGCTTCTGGAAGGTTCCATCCCCACCTGGCTGAGGGAAAAGGGGGTGCTGATCCTCTGTGAAGCTCCTGGAAGCTTCCGGGAGCCTCCATCCCCACCTGGCTGAGGGAAAAGGGGGTGCTGACCCTGTCTGTCCCAGCTGAGCCCACGGATCCCACGTCCTCCAGAGGAACATCCCTTTGAGCAGCCAGTTGGGCTTTCCGTATCCCAGGATCCTGGGAATCACACAGAAGGCACCTTTGGCATCCCACTGCCATGAAATGCCTCAGCACTTCCCCAAAATATGTTCAGGGCAGCATAATCCCACCACACTCCATGGCTGGCCGGCTGCAGTCACCTCTTTTCTGGACTTGGAGCTCTTTGGAGCAGGAAGGATCTTGTTTTGTTTGTTTGCTCCGAACCCAGCAGGGTGGGATCTTGGCCCATGGTTGGGAAACTTGCGCGTTCCGTGAATACAAATGTAATTAATTAATGAAAGGAACCAGTGAGGAGGCAGAGCTCATGGCTGGAGGGACTGATTCTGGGCAACAAGATTTCTTTTATTCATTCCAAGCTCTTGCATGCAGGAAGCAGCTCTGGGGCTGGCATGGACCTCCAAAAGTTCTTCCACCTGTTCCCAGCATTAACCTCCGCAGCTCCAGCTCAGCTGAAGTGAGATCCCAACCCCCTGCGTGGCTGGGAGTGTCTCGAGCAGAGCCCCTCAGCAGCTCTGGGACGTTGAAGAAGCTGGGTAGGAAGGAGCTCCAGGGCTCCTCATTAATCAGCCATACACAGGGAAATTCCAGTGTCTTCCAGCAGGCTTCTTCCCCTGGATGAGGAAGCAGCTGCCTCTTAATTAGAGGCCGGTTAAGCGCTACCGTGTGATCTGCGAGGTTGTGCATATTTAATAACTCCGCTCCCAGCTGCCGCTGCTCAGTGCTGTGTTGGAGGAAGCGCGGGCTGCAAAGTCCCCTTTGATGTTTCCTCACACTGGCTGTCCTTGGAAACGGGGGGAGCACAGCGATCCAGCCACTCCAAAATCCGGGGGAACCACGTTGGGCAGGGAGGAGCCTCCTTTCTCCAGGGTGGGGCAGTGGCAGCTGGGGAGGAGCTGTGGGTGCTCCTGGTGAGGAGCAGGACTGACCTGGGAAGGATCAGAGGAAGCAGGACACTGCTGCTGCCCTTCCTTATCCAAACTCATCCAGGCTGGACTCTGCTAATGGATTCCTTCTCCTGGTGCTGCTGGGTCAGAGATGAACATCAGTGTGATGAAGGCTGGTCCCGTTCCTCACACAGCGACCAGCCAAAGGTGGCCAGCACTGTGCTGTTCCCTGTGGTGAGCCAGCAGCAGCAGGAGGTGGCAGAGGGAGGTGTGGAAGTTCTCGTGGCAGGTGTTGAGAGCAGCAGGAAGGCCAGAGCAATTCTGCCCACCCCTGAGCATTGGAACCCAAATGTTTTCCAGCCCTGCTCATGTTCCAGCCCTTGTTAACCGTGTTTGAGGACTCTTCTGTCTGTATTTTCTGCTTTCCAGTCTGTGTTCTCCGTGCAGCTCCCTGGATATTTCCATGTCTATCTTCCCCTCCATTTCTTGATCCTCCCTGAGGCATTTTGCAATTTTAAATTGCAGGGCTTTGGCTCCTCACCCTTCCCAACCCATTGCATTGAAGTGTCACCAAATTGCTCTCAGTACCTTTATTTTTCCTCTTTGGATGTCAGGAAAGGGCTCCACAATATCCAGGTAAAATTCCCATGTAGGGAGCCATCCATGGAGGATTAAATCAGCCTGGTACTTGTAGCTCCTTAAGGACTTACAGGATCACAGAATCCCTGAATCGCTGAGGCTGGAAAAGCCCTCTAAGGCCATCGAGTCCCAGCTGTGCCCAATGCCCACCTTGTCCCCAGCCCAGAGCTCTGAGTGCCACGTCCAGGCCTTCCTGGGACACCTCCAGGGATGGGGACTCCAAACCTCCCTGGGCAGCCCCTGCCAAGGCCTGAGCACCCTTTCCATGCAGAAATTCCTCCTGATGTCCAACCTGATCCTCCCCGGGCCCAGCCTGAGGCCCTTCCCTCTCCTCCTGTCCCTGTTCCCTGGGAGCAGAGCCCGACCCCCCCCCCGGCTGCCCCCTCCTGTCAGGGAGTTGTGCAGAGCCACAAGGTCCCCCCTGAGCCTCCTTTGCTCCTGCTTTGTCCCCCTGTAGCAGCTGCTCCTGTCTCTGGTGCTTCTTCCTCCTGCCAGAGCCCTTCGTCCCAGAAGAGCAGCACCTGCCGTCCGTGAGGTCCAGAGAGAGGAGAGCCAGGACAGCCTGGTTGCTGCTTCCTAGGATTTCCCCCAGAATTTCCCCCAGGCAGGGGTTTGCTCCTTTTCCATCCCCTCCAAGGTGGTGTTCGCCCTTGGCCAAGTGGATTCTGCAGTCCAGGACCAAGCTCAGGTCTCTGCAGGGACCCCAAATCCCCAGGAGCTGTGAGGCACCAGCAGCTGGGAAGAACCAGATTCCCATGGCTGTGGTTCTTCCATCTGGAAGGATGGCCAGGAGCAGCTCTGCATCCAGCCAAAACAGGTTTTACTCGCAGGAACAGAAGCAGATTTTGGGTTGGGATGGAGACAGCCAAGAGGCTGAGCAGGGAATTTGCTAAATACAATATTTTTTTGCCACCCTTTGCGTGTTTGCTTATTTTTTTTTGTCAAAAGTGAAATGTCTTGCTGGAAAGTCTCCATTAAAGCTGAACTGGGAAAGCTGCCAAGATCTGGGATGGGATCTCAGGTCAAAAATGTGCTGGGGAGTCAACCTTAAAAACAAGGCTCTGGTGCAGGGGATTTGCCACGGAGCGGGAGCTCCGTGCTCCGATCCCGTCTGGAGGATTAGGATTTCCTTGGAGTCCAATGTCAGTGCCCCAAACACGGGGCAAAGTGTTCTTGTAGTCTGTCACTCACTTATTAAAAGTTTGCTCCTGGACCAGAGAAACAGTTTTCCCATGAATATTTCATCAAAACCAATGTGTTTGGGTGGGAAAAAAAAAAGAAAAAAAAATGGTGAAGTGGTGTTTTCTACAAAACAAACACACACTGCATCCAAAGCAATTCCGTGCTGCCCACCCCCGTCCTGCCCAGCCAGTAGTGCCCTGCTGGGTCCTGCCAGGCTCCTGGAGCTGAGCCCAAGCAGGAGAGCCTGGAACCAAGCTGGACATTGGCTGGATTGATATCCCTGACCTTCCATTCCTGTCCATTGCAGGAGGAAGGGAATTCTGGCAGGAGGAGACTGAGGGGTGAATTCAGCAGGAACAGCTCCGATCTCTGCTCCCTGGGCCAGGGACAGCAGCCAGGGAGCGGCTGGAGCTGGGCCAGGGCAGGCTCAGGCTGGAGAGCAGGGAAAGGTTCTTCCCCCAGAGGGTGCTGGGCACTGCCCAGGCTCCCCAGGGAATGGGCACGGCCCCGAGGCTGCCAGAGCTCCAGGAGCGTTTGGACAGCGCTGCCAGGGATGCCCAGGGGGGGGTTGTTGGGGGGTCTGGGCAGGGCCAGGAGCTGGGCTGGGTGATCCTGTGGATCCCTCCAGCTCAGGAGATTCCAGGATTTTAACATTTCACCTGGAGAAAGAAAAAAATCTCTGTCAGAAAAAGAGACTTGGAAGTTTCTCTCCTGGCCACGGATGCAGCTGATGGCACTGGGGTGGGATGGAGGGGATGCTCCAGGGATGCTCCCGGTGCTGAAGGACACGTTGTGGCTGGAGGCTCCTCAATCCTCCAGCACCGCTCCTGCTCAGCCCACTCTGGGCAGGAGCTGAGTTAATATTTCACTAACAAATCTCCTAAACTCGGGCTCCCCATGGGGCTGGCATTGATCACTGATCCTCAGAGCTCCCCTCTTTCCTCCGTCAAACCTTCCCTAGGCTGGAAAGGCGGCTGCTGATTGATATTCCAAGGCAAACACTGCAGTCTTTCAAACACTGCCAGGCTTTATGGAGAGCTGTTAATAAAATGGATTCACCCGGCAGCAGAAGCAAAGGGAAGGGGATAAAAAAGGCTGGAAGGAGCAGAAGGGTCATTTCCAGACAACTGAGGGCTTTTCCCTACACTGCCTCCAAGGTCATGGCTCGGGATTGTTCAGAACAAGAATTCCAAGGGCAGATTATTGGGATTTTAGCATCAGAGCAAAGAGCTGATGTTGAGTTTGTGAGAGGGGCTCGGCTTGAAAAAATTGGATTCAGCCATCCTCAGATCTTCAAGATTCCAGAGCACTGGATGATCTCTGGGGAGGAAGTTGTCAGCTATCCATGTTTTTTGTCACGGGGGCAGATGTTCCTTAAAGGAAAGGAAGGACTGGGGCAGAGGATGTGGCACCTGAACCCCCCCAGCGGGAGCCCTGTCCCTAGGCACTCAGCAGTTCTCACTTTGTGCCATTTTCTGACCTCTCTGCCTTGGCAGGAGGAACGTCCCACTCCCTGTGGGACCCCTGTGCCACAGAGAAACCCTCGGAGCACCTTGGTTCCCCTTGTATCCAGCATCCCTGAGTTTTGTCTTCAGCACTGGGGAGCCAAGAAAGCCAAGAGATTTGAGAGAGATCAACTTAGAAGAGCAAGTGACAGATAAAAAAGGCATCCCAGCACTGCCTGGAACCGAGGCATTTCCAAGGTGTTGACAGTGAGGAGGAGGAGGGAGGTATACTTGGCTCCCAGCAGCTGGAAAAGAGAGCAGAATATGGTTTCTTTCCTCCCCCACAAGGAGAAGGGCTGGAGGTTCCCGTCTCTGGTCACAGCTTTACTTGGGGTCTGCGTGGAGAGGGAGGGGACCCCCACCCCGAGCAGGGACTGACCCTCAGGGTGAGGGGCTGGGGCGGTCACACTCACTCCTCGCTGGGGCCTGAGGGTCCCCTGCTCCTGACACCTCTGTCACCAGCCTGGGATGTGTCCCTGCACATCAGCCATGGCTCCTTCTGCTCCTGCTCACCCTGTGGGCTGGACAGGCTGGGTGGGTCACACACAGCTGGGCTGGGAGGGGAAACAAGAACAGCCCCAGATCCAGAGCTCCAGGAGCGTTTGAGCACCGCTGCCAGGGATGCCCAGGGTGGGATTTTTGGGGTGTCTGGGCAGGGCAGGGAGCTGGGCTGGATGATCCTGGTGGATCCCTTCCAGCTCAGGATATTCCATGATTCATTGTCCTCCTGGTCCCACACCATGCTGTCACCTTTGGTGATTTTTAAAGGATTTTTCAATCTCTTTAAAGGGTTTTAAAATCCACAGATTATTTTAAAGGACTCTGCAAAGCAGTGTCTGAAACACAGGGCTCTGTGGTGGAGCTGGAGGTGTGAGGAAATGCCCAGGCTGGGCAGTGCTTCCAGATCCTCTCCCTGTCCCATTCTGTGCAGTTCTTGCTCTCCTTGACACTGGAATTACGATGCAGCCACCACGGGGCTTTGTCTGACAGCTGCCCCACTCCGGGATTTCCTTACTTGATTTCTCCATTTGGGAAGTCTTGGGGGACTCAGTGGCTGAATGGCCATTGTTTACTCCAGGCCCGGGAAGGACATCAGGACATGTGCCCACACTGCTGGCCCGGAGATTGACTTGGACACACAACACAAGGAGTCTGGGAAGCCACAAAGCACAGAGTGACTCATCCTGCTTCAGAAATGACTTTCAGCCTCCTCCAAGGTCGCTGGTGCTTCTCTTCACTTCTGCAAGGGCTGAGGTTGTTTACAGCAGGGGAAAATCCCCCCCAAGAGTCCCAAGGAAGGCGCTGGAGTCCTTCCTCAAGGTGAACATTGCAGGCAGTGCCTCCTCCTGCCTCCCGAGCCTCAGGGAACCTGGAGGGGCCTCCACATTTCAGCCGCTCTGCTTGGGGAGGGCCAAGAGCTACCACTGAAAAAAACCAAAAAGACTTTCCAAGGGGTCTGCTGAAGCTTCCAACCCTTTAGCAACCCCGTATCCCACCTCTGCCAGGATGGGATCTGCACCAAGCCCTGCTCCTCGCACCTTCCTGATGGACACTGCTGGGGGTGAGGGAGGGGAGCCAGGAGGAGCAGGGCCGAGTTGTTCTTCCAGCCCAGGAGCAGCTCATGAGCGAAGAACTCTTTGTTTTTAATGTCTGAGAGCTCAGAAAGGTGACAGGAAAGGTCAGGGATGCCTGGCAGAAAGTCCCTCCTGAGCCTGCCCTTCAGTCCAGCACACGAACAGCGTGGGCACGGGAGAGGTCACATCCACGGGAATCACGTGAGTCTGGAATCACAGATGATTCCTGGGGGGAAAGGCCGGGATCTGCCAGGGACTCTGCTCCTGGGAGAGCAGAAGGAGAGGGAGCAGATGGGGAGGAGGGCACTGACGGGGCAGGAATTCCGTGGTGCATCTCCTGCTGTGGAGCTCTGCCTTTGAGCCGGCTCCTCTCAAACTCCTGGGACAATTTGTGCATTCCCTTTGAAAGGGTGTTTTCACGAAGGCTGTTCCATGGCTGGGATGCTGGGGATGCTGGGATCAGGGGGCTGAGCACTCTGTAAAGTCCCACTCTGGGCTTTGGCACCAAGGGAGCACCGCCCAACAAGAAACAGCTGATTGCTGCCTGATTATTTGTATTTTCTGCCTTCTTATTAAAACTTGGTCTCCCCCCGCTTTGCTAAGATCTCAGAGCACGTTTGTAAATGACAATTTGAGATCTCAGAGCACGTCTGTCAGAGCCAGTCTAACTCAGCTGGCTTTATTGTCTGCAGATCACGTTCCTTCAGGTGCCGATGGCTGGGGGATCAGCAAGGAGGGGCTGGGGGTTGTGGGCTGGCTGCTGCAGACAGGGATAAAATGAGGTCCCTGGACAGAAGGAAGAGACGGTTCCTGGGAGGATTCCAGCCTGTGCACAGTGGGAAGAAAGGAGAAGAAAGCAGGATGTGAACACCCCTCAGACCAGGGGTTTGTGGCCCATCCTACAGACTGGGTTTAGGCACTGGGTTAGCAGCAGCACCAAAAATGAGATTTGCTCTGCAGGTTGTTCGTCCTCCTTCTGTCCCAGGATGTTCTGCAGAACCAGAGCTGCTGGGAACCTTCCTCACCGACCTTCCTCCACCAAGCCAGTGGAGGAGCAGTGTCGGAATTAATGCTGGGCTGGGAGGACAAATGAAACATCCACACCCCTCCAATGACGTTTTGTGTCCTTGACACCTTCTGTCCTCACAACAAACCTCTTACCCTCAGGAACCACTCCAGGACCCCTTTGTCCCAAAGGTCTGTGCTGAAAGGGTCCCCTGAAGGTTTGTTACCAACACTAAACCAGGTCTCTGCTTCTGGATCTACAATCCGGGAATATCCTGAGCTGGAAGGGACCCACAAGTATCATCGAAGTCCAGCTTGGTGAACCTTGGTCAATTCAGCTGTTCCAAGACTTTCTCCACCTCTCTGGCCAGTGCCAGGGCTTCCCCGCCATCCCAGGGAACAATCTTTTCCCAGTTCCCAACCTGAGCCTCCCGCACTTCAAGCTGTGGCAATTCTCCCTTGCCCTGCTGCCACAGAAATTGGCTGCACCACTTTTAAACTCCTTGCCGAGCACAGGTGGCTCTCAGACCCCTCTTTTCCTCCTGCTTTTTGCCAGACCCAGCCATCCCCAGTCTGTCCTCGTGTGTCCTCCAGGTAACTGGAAGGTGTAGCCAGACCCTCCACGGGCACTGTGACCACCCTTGGAGCACGGGTGGAGCTCTTTGCACCATGATCCAGAGCACTTTGGTGTTTCTCCAGCCCAGTACTGCTCCAGGCAGACACAGAAAAGTGTCAGTGCTGCTGCAGGAGCCTCCCCTGCTCTGCATTTTCTCTGTTTTGACCCTCAGCTGGTTCCTTTCATCCTGGACCACTGCGCATCCCAGCAAGTGCAGCATGAACAATCTCCTGCCTTCGGATCCCTGGGGAGCGCCGGGACAGGCCTGGCTGGGGTTGGTGTCCCTCACATCCTGCCTGGGTAAGAGGAGGCGAAGGCTCTTTGCTCCTGTCAGCAATCCTCGGGAGCCATCCCTCCCTCTGGAAGTGCAGCTTATTTAGGCATCTGAAGAGGATGTGGCCACGCAGAGCCAGGCACACCCCGGGAGCCCTTCAGAGGGGTTCTGGACACCTTCTGTAATCTGGTTTCCCTCCACTGTAGCCGTAATTCCCTTCTCCACGTCAAGCACGACCAGGATATGTCCCTTTCCTGCGTTTCTCCGATCCCAGCGGCTCCTGCACCGCTCGCTGTGCCTCTTCGGGCGCTCCTTGCATCCTCCTCCTCCCGCTGCTGCTTCCACCTGCCCTCGGGCCAGCGCAGCAGTTCAGGCAGCAGCCAGCAGGCTGCTGTATTTCCCTGGAAATACCAGAACAGGTTCTGCATATGTAAAAGCCTGGGAACGGTGACTCTCCGCGACGGCAGTGAATGTTCCTGAGCAGCGGCACCGCCTGAGCCGGCACCGGCTCCGGGCACAGCCGAAGCTCAAAGTGCCTCCCAGCAAACTCCTCCTGCTCGTATCGCCTCCTTCCCAGCCATTCCAGGGGCTTATTTCCTGGATCATCTGTTCCTCAGGCCCCAGAAGGGGACTTCACGCCCATTCTGGCTTCAGAAGAGCTTTGTTTAGTCCCACATCCCAGTCAGAATTATCAAGAAGAAAATACCACAGAATCCCGGGATGGGTCAGGCTGGAGGGAGCCCAGAGGGTCACTGGTGCCACTCCCTGCTCCAGCAGGGCCATCCCAGAGCACAGGGCACAGCAGTGAGTGCCCACAGCTCTGCAATATCCCCAGGGAGGAGACCCCACAGCCTCTCCGGGCTCTGCTCAGGGCTGGGCCCTGCCCAGGGCAGCAGTTCTGCCTCCTGTGCAGGGAATTGCTGGGCTCAGGCCCTGCCCGTGGCTCTGGTGCCATTGCTGGGCCCCGGAGCAGAGCCTGGGCCCTGCCCTGAGCCCTCCCTGCAGCCAGGGACAGCCAGGGCTGAGGGCCCCTCTCAGCTGGGGCTCCTCTCGAGGCTGAGCAGCCCCAGCTCCCTCAGCCTTTCCTGGGCACCGAGATGCTCCAGGCCCTTCCTCAGCTGCGCAGCCTCCGCCGGCCCCGCTCCAGGAGCTCCCTGGCCCTGCTGTGCTGAGGAGCCAGAGCTGGGCACGGCACTCCAGAGGTGCCCCAGACTGGGCACAGGGGCAGGATCCCTCCCTGACCTGCTGGGAATTCCCTTCCTGATGTCCCCGGGATCCCACTGGGCCCCAGGTCACTCTCCTGGCTCAGGGACACCTCGTTGTCCCCCAGGTCCTTCCCCACAGAGCTGCTCCAGCAGCTCCCCCCAGCCTGCGCTGGCTGTTCCTCCCCAGGTGCAGGACCTGCATTTCCCTGGTTGAACTTGGGCCATTTCCTCCCAGCATCTCCCCAAACAGTCCCAGAACCTGAACACAGCTGGGTTGGGTTGTCCCATCCATGGTTTTCCATCCAATCTTTAACCTTGGGAAACCCTGAGGAGCAGCACCACCGCTGCATCCCAGACCGCTCCATCTAAATTCAGCACGGATCCAGCACAAGGCAGACATAGAAAACCTCTGGAGGAGTTTCTTGAGCAATAATAATGCTTTTCACAGGAAACAAACATTGGGCAACTTTGTGATTAAACTTTTATATGTTAAACATTCAAAAAAACAACAGCTCGAGTGAGCTGCATGTGAGAGTGGTGCTGAGAGATAAGCCAGGAATCTGCTATGAATATGGATCAAAAAACCTGCATGGAAGAGCTCCATCCTAAAATCCTGGTTTTGAGGGGCGTTTAACAAAATAGCCATGGGAAGGCAAAAAAAAAGGCCAGAAAATGATTATGAGAATTCTCTTGGCTTCCTCCACTTCCTATCGATTGGAGAGGGGTGGGGTGGTATCCATCTGGGAAAACGGCATTTTCTGGGAAGTTTGATGGGAAATATCCACCATAGGAGTGACATTTGGGGCCCTGGAGATTGATGCAGCTGCTGCTGTTCGTAACAATTTCTGCTTTCCTTGGGAATGTTGTGATTTGGGTAATCTTGCTCCGGGAATTACAAGCTCCGGCCCAGCCCCCGTGGAATGTCTGCAAACAGGGAATGGGGCTGGGAATTCCTGTCTAAGGGCATTTCATGGAGATTTGGGCTCTTCAAAAGGTTTCCAGAGAATGATGCAGTAATGGACACGCTGGGAGAGCTGGGGGTGCTCAGCTGGAGAAGAGAAGGCTCCAGGGAGCCCCTTCCAGGGCCTAAAGGGGCTCCAGGAGAGCTGGAGAGGGACTTGGGACATGGGATGGAAGGGACAAGGCAAGTGGGAATGGCTTTAAGTTGAAAGAGAGTAGATTTAGATGGGATATTGGGAAGGAATTGTTCCCTGGGAGGGTGGGCAGGCCCTGGCACAGGGTGCCCAGAGAAGCTGTGGCTGCCCCTGGATCCCTGGCAGTGCCCAAGGCCAGGCTGGACACTGGGGCTTGGAGCAGCCTGGGACAGTGGAAGGTGTCCCTGCCATGGCAGGGGGGGCACTGGATGGGCTTTAAGGTCCCTTTCCACCCAACCCATTCCATGATTTTGTGATATTTCAGCACTTACTGCAATTTCTGGGATCATCCCAATCCCTGCCTTGGCCAGGGAAAAGTCTGTGTCCCCTGTCCTTCCTGAGGATCCTGCTGGGAACACTTTTCAGAGCAAACACACAGGAGTTTAAAGCTGATCCATTGCCAAGAAAATGGCCTTTTCTTCCAAAATGCGTGTCCCAGGCTCCCCGGGCTCCGTGCTCCTGCAGGGGCTCAAGGGGACACTTGGAGCTGGGGAAAACTCTCCCCAAAAACCTCAGCTCCAAATTCCAGTGGCCGAATCCCTCTTTGACCCCTTTATCCATCCATAAACTGCTCCTTGGTTTATTCCCTAGATCTCCCTCTCACCACCACCTTTGCATATGTAAAAACCCACTTGGTTTTTAGCAAGTTTAATGTTTTTTCCTGATTTCCCACCTAAAGTAGGGCAGTTGTTTTATCCCTGAGTTGGCTGCTGCTCTCTATGTAGGTTAATAAGGCTTGCCTTCATTATTTACACGGGGTTTTGTTTGTTTGTTTGCACTTCTCCAGGAAATTTAACATAAAATGCTACCAGGAGCAAAGAAAAAGAATAATTTTGTAAATTTGAGGGTTCTTAGGGGAAAAAAGACAAGAAAAGGACAACGCATGGAAATGATGCTCCCAACTAAAACATCAGAATTAAGTCCTCGGGGAGCCCTTGGTCACTCTGAGGAGCAAAAGGAAGGTTTGACATTATTTCAAAATATTTTTTGACATTTGAGAGAGAAAATTTGACCACTTCAGCCACTGCTTTTTGTTTAAATGCGAGGCACAGGATAAACCCCTCTTAGAAACCTGAACTCTGCAAATGCTTGTCCTAAAGCTGGGGCATAAAAAGCAATATTTAACCCTAATAAATACCAGTGAAATTCTGTTCTTATTAATACCCCACTATCAAACACGAAGAAGGGGGCTGAGGTTAAGTGTGAGGAATAAAGACACAGGGTCTGGCTCTAAGGATGGGTCTCAGGTAGCAGGAGGTCCCAGGCTGACAAATAACCCAGGGAAGATTAAAAAACGTCTCAGGACCAGAAGTAGGTCTGGCAATGAACCAATGCTGCAGCAGCAGCGGGGATGGAACCAGCAGAGATGGAGCAGAAGAAGGAGAACAAGGAGGTGACAGAAGGGCTGTCACCTGTGCCACAGCACCTGGGGCTGATGTCCCACAGCAGCAGGCAAAGGTGGGGCTTTTCCTCCTGGAGGCGCAGGCCAGCTGCACCCGGAGCTGCTGAGATCTCACTGAGGCAGCCTTGGCACTGCTGCTGTGCATTTTCATGTTCATTTTGATGAGATTATGTTCATGTGAACGGGCATGCTGCAGGAGATGAACTTTTCCAGCAGCATTGGTGGAAGCTGGATGGGGTGGCCTGGGAGGACGGGCATGGCATAGCCCTGGTTGCCAGGAAAATAGTGGGAATGTTGGTACAGCTCACCAGCAGCACAGGGATAAAATAACCACCCCTGGATCCGCTCCCAGCAATGGCAAATCATGCTGGGAGGGATTCCACAGCGTGAAGGAGCTCAGGATCAAATTCCAGCCCCTCCAGGGTGGAGTAGATGATGGGAAATCCGGGATGGCAGCCCTGGCCTCCTTCTCCCTGGCTACACCAGGATACAGCCTTTGGCTTCCCATGGGCAGCCTCAGACTCTCTCTTCATCTGCTGCCCTCACATTATTAATATTCATGATCAAAATCATCCCTTTCCTGCGCAGGAAATTGAAAGCTCAAATAAAATTTATTAACGTGTCCATTTTCCTGCACATATTTCAGAGCCTGATTTCCCAGAAGTTTATCCAGTGCACATTCCGTGTCACAGAGCTTTCAGTGCTGGAGAAACAGCCAAGACATGAAAAGCCTGGAATGGTGAGACCTCCACTGGGATCATTCCACCTTCCGAGTCCCCTGCTATTGCCACCTGCAGATTGTTCCAGCAGGGGATCTGAAATGGGGAAAATCTCCTGGAAAGGTGTGAGGGCTGGGTGCCAGGCTCAGTGTGATGTGGAATCGCAGCAGGGGATGCTCCAGAGAGAGAGGGACAGGCACAAGAGGAGGTGCCTGTGGGGATGGGCAGGGCAGCAGAGGTGGGAGATCCTGGGGTATCCCGGAGAGGATGAGGAAGGGAATTCCCAGCAGGTCAGGGAGGGATCCCACCCCTGTGCCCAGCCCTGGAGGCACCTCTGGAGTGCCGTGCCCAGCTCTGGCTCCTCAGCACAGCAGGGCCAGGGAGCTCCTGGAGCGGGGCCGGCGGAGGCTGCGCAGCTGAGGAAGGGCCTGGAGCATCTCGGTGCCCAGGAAAGGCTGAGGGAGCTGGGGCTGCTCAGCCTGGAGAGGAGCCCCAGCTGAGAGGGGCCCTCAGCCCTGGCTGTCCCTGGCTGCAGGGAGGGCTCAGGGCAGGGCCCAGGCTCTGCTGCGGGGCCCAGCAATGGCACCAGAGCCACGGGCAGGGCCTGAGCCCAGCAATTGCCTGCACAGGAGGCAGAACTGCTGCCCTGGGCAGGGCCCAGCCCTGAGCAGAGCCCGGAGAGGCTGTGGGGTCTCCTCCCTGGGGATATTGCAGAGCTGTGGGCACTCACTGCTGTGCCCTGTGCTCTGGGATGGCCCTGCTGGAGCAGGGAGTGGCACCAGTGACCCTCTGGGCTCCCTCCAGCCTGACCCATCCCGGGATTCTGTGATGTGGAGATGCAGCAGGGAATGGTCTCCTCAGGTGTGACAGACAAAGTACTTCAAACTCATCCATAGGAGAGGAACTGCTAAACCCAGACACAACACTGTGGCTCAGAGAGGTTGGGATTCCCAACCCCAACTGAGCCATGAGAGCACGAGGATGGAGTCCTTCCTCCAGGAAAGGCACCTGCTGAAGGGCTGCTCCCAGAGCAGCTCCCTTGGTCCAGGGCATGGGAATTTTCCACACTGGCCTGGAAGAGCAGAGCTGAGTCTCAGCCCAGGGCCAGGCTCAAGGCAGAGGCTTCAGTTCCCCCGGTGAAGCCACTGGGATTTGTGCCATTCCCTCACACAGGGATGAGTTTCCACCTCAAGCAATCCAGAATGGGATCGGATCCCACCCCAAACCGTGGCACGGACTGGGGATGCAGCTTGGCAGGGAGCAAGGAGCCACTCGGCGTGTCCTGCCTGCAGCTCCTGGGGGTGCTGCCCAGGGAAATCTCCCCAGGGACTAATCAGACCCTCAGAGCCAAAATACTCAAGTCTCCCAACTGGCTGCATAGCTCCAAGGAATTTATCCCACACTGGCACGGGCACTTTGAGCCCACAATGTGCACCAGCTCCCCTGAACTCAGCCCTGGCGTTAAGAGCTTTGCCTAAGCTTTAGCATTTTGCACCCCACCCTTCCCCTGCTAAAAGCACAAACCCTGACAGCTCTGGGCTCAGAAAATGCATTTTGATCTCTTAAGTTTGTAAATGGAGCAGGATCGGGTATGAAATGTGTGTTTTGTAGAGCCATGGAATCACCAAGGCTGGAAAAGACCTCCAAGATCCAAGTCCAGCTTCCTCAAAAATGAGTGAGTTGATCCATTCTAGGAAAAATCTCGTTTCTCTGAGACTTCCTGCAGGCAGCTGGGCTTGGATGTGGAGCTCTGTGTGGATTGGGAGCAGAACCATTGTCACCTCCAGATGCTGCTGCTAAACTTCCCAACTGAACCCAGAATTCCCAAGAATTTTGTGAGAAAGGAATCTGCGTCCCTGCCCAGGTGCTCACACTCACGTGAGAGGGGACACGGGGCGCGGGCTGTTTGGGGACAGTGACAAAATACCAGTAGGACAATGGCTTGGGGGAAGCTCCCAGGAGGGGAAGCAGCTTCCAGGGAACTTTTCCAGCTCCTTGAATGCCTCCCATCTCAGCATAAACTGTGGAAATAATCGCTGCAGTCAAACCCAACACAGAGTTATTGCCCCGCATTCCAGGGAAAACACCAAGCTGGCTGTTATATAAAAATCAGAAGCGGCAAAGCTGCTGGCATTGAAAAGGTTATTTAGTGTACAGCACTGAAATCACAGGTTCTGCAGAGCTCAGAGGCATTTCCTGGGCAATTTTCAGATTGCCCAGCTCAGCCCTGGCTGGGATTTGATTCTCCTTTGATTCCCAGCATTGCAATGAGAGATGGAATTTTCCATAAGAATGGGTTTGGGTCTAAGGGACAAATGAAGGAGCATTGGAGAGAGAAATAACATCGTAACATCCCTGGGGGAGAGTGAGGAGTCAGTGCCCTGCTGGGAAAACGGCAGAGGGATCAATTCCGACAGGGCATCAGTGGGATTGAAGGGGAATGAGCAGGACAGGATGGGCAATGGGAGCCCTTGCTCTCTTGGGGAGCAAGACCTGAGTGAGGAGAAACCCTTTAAGGCTGAGCAATTATTGAGCTCCGTCTCTGAGAATGAAAGGAAACCTCTTCTGGTAAACCACTGTCAGGTTGGGCAGAAATTAGTGCTGGGTGAAAGTCCCCCAGAGCAAGGATGGTGCTGAGGGGGCTGGGAATCCACTGGAAACAAACAGCAAGCAGGGAAAAAAAACCCCATGGAAACTGCTTTTCCCCATCTCTGCTTTTCCCCTTCACCTCTGAGGTGGTGTCTCACTCTCCCTGGGCTTTTCACCACCCCAAATGTGGCAGAGCCAACAGGAAATTTGAGTGCTCCCATCTCAGACAGCCTTCGGTGCTCTCCAGTTTCATCTTCAGACAAGTCCAGGTCTGAGTCCTCAGCTCAGGGGTGGTGGCTGTGCAAGAACTCCCGGCTCTGCTGGGGAGTTATTCACCCACGGGGCAAGGGCTGAACGGAGCCAATGGGTTTTTCTGACAAATAATCAGCCAATTCCAATCAGTAACCAGGAAAAAAGTGTAAAGTGCTACATTTCAGAGAATCACAGAGTGTTCTGAGTTGGGAGGGACCCACAGGATCACCCAGCCCAGCCCAGGCCCTGCCCAGACACCCCAACAATCCCACCCTGGGCATCCCTGGCAGTGCTGTCCAAACGCTCCTGGAGCTCTGGCAGCCTCGGGGCCGTGCCCATTCCCTGGGGAGCCTGGGCAGTGCCCAGCACCCTCTGGGGGAAGAACCTTTCCCTGCTCTCCAGCCTGAGCCTGCCCTGGCCCAGCTCCAGCCGCTCCCTGGGTGCTGTCCCTGGCCCAGGGAGCAGAGATCGGAGCTGCCCTCGGGAGGATGTTGAAGTCCCCAAGGAGTCTCCCCTCAGTCTCCTCTTCTTCAGCCTGAAAAAACCAAGTGACCTCACATTTTTAGATCTGAAATAAGAGCTTATGAAGGTCACAGGATCATGGAACGGGTTGGGTTGGAAGGGACCTTAAAGCCCATGCAGTCCCACCCCTGCCATGGGCAGGGACACCTTCCACTGTCCCAGACTGCTCCAAGCCCCATCCAACCCTTCCTAATATCCAGCTTGGCTGGTGTTAGAGCATAGGGTGAAAAGAGAGGTTTTCCCTGGATAAAAGCCCCAGGATTGTGGCTTGGGGGATGCTCAGCCTGGCCAGGCAGCCAGACTGAGCTCAGACTGAGCTGGACTCTTTGCAGTAGCGAGGTGCTGTCTCATTCAAGGAGAAAGCCAAGAAGAAATTAAATTCTGAGCACTGGAATGCACTTAATCATTGGCCTGTGAACTTCTCTGTGCTTTCTGATGAATGAGGAGAGTGTTCCCTAATTCCCTGGGCACAGGAAAGCCGGGATGTGCTGGGCACAGCCACCGAGTTCACAACTTCACAGGCAGCACTTCCACCGCATTCGGCTCGTAAAAGCAATTGACTGGAAAGCACATTAAAAACTTCTCCTTTCACTCAGTCCCGGCAGAGCCAGGAAGAAGCAGCTCTGGAATGCCAGGAAGAATGGGAGAGCAGGTACCCTGGATAAAGAAGAAAAGGCATTCAGAGCTGAGCTGAATTCATGCATGAGCAGGGGGACAGCTCAGGACTTGGGTGTCACTCAAATCTGGAGGCAAAAGTTGTTGTAAAGATGAGCTGGAAAAGATCCAAACCCTGGAGAAAAGATCCAAACCCAGGAGATAAAACCTGGTAAACCTAGGCTTTTGGGAACAAGGGCACTTTAGCTCAGGTGAGGCAGGTTCTGAACTCTCACAGCTTTCCCAGCACTGCGGTTCCAGCCCCTGCAGGAATCCACGGATAACGTGACTCTCCTTCAATGGAATCATCCCATCTTTGTCAGGCTGGGCTCGTGTAGGTGGGCAGGATGCAGCAGTTGGATTCCTCCTGCCAACTCCTCCGTCTGGGTGAGAAACCAGCACTTTTAGCACTCACCTACCATTCTTCTCCTTCGAGTGGCAACCCCCGGAGTTTGGGCCACGTGATCCGCCCTTGGCTCACACCTCCAGCTGGAGGAGTTGGGAGGTGCTGACATGCTGGGAACTCAGCCTTCAGCTCCGGCATTTGGTGGTGACACGCTCACAAATAACGTGGGAAATGAGCACCAGAAGCCTCGGTCAGATGGAGACCGGCCCTGAGTGTGGAGAGAGTTCCAAGTGAGCTGAGCTGGGGGTTCTCAGCACAAGTCGGAATCAGCTGAGTGGGATGCTCCAGTTTTGGCTTTGACATCTCTGTGCAGCTCCCAGTGTTGGGTTTGATGCATTGTGCCCCAAACCTTCTGAGATCTGACCCCTTTTCTGAGGCGTTTCTCAGTTTCTCTGCTCTGTGGAGGCATCACAGAGCTGCGATCTCAGCTGAGAACATTTGCAGGGAAGTGCTGGGGAGGGCATGTGGAGCTGAAGCCAAAGCTCTGCCCACCTGCAGTCAGGTGATTCACGCCACAGGTTGTTGGGCAGGGTTTCAGTCCTTGCTGGCTCCGGTTCCAGCTCTGTTCCTGCTGGGCTCGAGCAGCAGAGGGGCTGGCAGGAGGTGCCAGGAGGGGCTGAGACAGCCCTGCTGAGGAACCAAAGGGAAAGTGCTGGATCTCGGAGCAGAACGAGGTGTGCCCAAGCACTCACCCTGAAAAGTGACGGCTTGGACAATTACCTGTGCAAAACCAGAGATAAACAAGGCCAGAGCAGAGACAGCGACATCTGGGAGGTCAGGACAGAGCCTGGGGAGATGGAACTGTGCGGGGAGAGGAGTTACCTGAGAGGAGAAAAGGGATAAGGCTGAAAGGCTCTTAGAGGGATTTACAGCTCTGTTTTTCCGGGTGATTAACACCTCTCCCCGCTGCCTGCAGCTGCTCCTCACTACGCACACAGCAAAGGAGCTGCGATTTGACTCCTGCACAGAGCCAGGGCTGGGGCAGTCCCATGTCCCCCATGTCCCTCTCCCAAAAACCACATTATAAATGGTCCTAAGGAATCACCTTCCCAGATTATTCCCCTTCCTCCTGATGCTGAGGTGACGTTGGGAAGTGCTAGTGGAGAGGAGTGGCAGAGCTAGGAAACTGCTGATGCAAACCAAGAGAACTCAGTGAAGGAAAAGTACTGGAATGTTCTGGGCTCACTCAAATTCTTTCATTCAAACAGTGAGAGAATATTTTGCCTGTTTTATTCGGGGTCTTTCAAATAAAAGGTTCGCTAACAGAGAAAATCTCTGTGAATTTGAAACAACAAAACCCTGTCATTTAGAGAGAAAGGAGTCTGAGCGCTGTCACACGGGGAATATCGACACGGAGCATTTTCTCATTTCCAAACCAAAATATTTCCTTCTGGAAAATGTGAAAATGAGGTGTTTTGACATGTTCAGAAAATTCTCTTTTACTACCTTCTCTGCTGAAAGCATTTGGCGAATTCAGGCAGCAGCAACGTGGAAAACTTTCAGTCCCTGCAACTCCCGATGTGTGGATAATTGTGTTCAGCTCAGAGCCCGCCTCAGCTCTGACAGCCACAGAGCTTCAGGTGCCTGGAGCACCAGAGGGACATCCAGGTGCTGATGGGTCTACTCTGCTCCTTCTGGGAAATCCCATCCTTCTCCTTGTGCTGAAATGCCTGGGAGGCTTTGGGTCATAACTGGGAGAAGTCAGAAAGAGGTGGAAGTGCTTCCACTGACAGCGGAATTCATGGAATCCCCAGTTTGGGCTTNTGTGCTGGGCCCCAGGGCTGGGGCAGCTCTGCAGGTGGGGAATCACCTGAGCACAGGGGCAGAGGGGCAGAATCCCCCCTGTCCCCTGTGTCAGATCACACCTGCCCGTCTCTCATTGATCCATGAAATCCCAATTGTTCCTTAATCCTTTTGCCGTGTGATCCCAGGGCAGTTCATTAGCACACAGGGAAACATGGAATTGTGATGAGCAGGCCCTGGTTAACAGCCCAGCCACCAAATGTCAAGCTGCATTTTTAGCTCCGAATGGAATTAATTTGCCAGTGTTCCCTCGTTAAATGTCAGGTCCTTACGACTTGTATACATTAAACAATTCACAAATTGGAAAGCACTTGTGTAATCAAGTTAAGCGTGAGGTGGGCAGGTTCCCCGCACCTAAACAAACCTGAAACTTCCCTTTTCCAATTAATATTTCATTTTATAACAGCCGCCACATTAATTCTTAATTAAATGCTTATTTGAGACACTCTACTGATTAGTGTGAACTAATGAGGAACAATATGAATTGTTTATCCAGCTTCCAGTTATTTTCCTTCATAAAAAGGAATTGATGTTTGGATGGCTCCTTTCATGTCTGGCTTTGCCCTACAATGATTTACTCGCAGGAGAACTTCCATAGGAACAGGTTGGATGTGAGGGAAAATCTCCTCGCTGAAAGGGCTGACAAACATCGGAATGGGAAGTGGAGGATTCGCCATCCCTGGAAATGTTCAAAAGCTCTGTGGATGTGGCTCCTGGGGACATGGTTTAGTGGTGACCACCACGATGATCTCGGAGGGCTTTTCCAGCCTTAATTGTGCTGGGATTCTGTGGTCAGAAATCCCGGAATCATGGAATGCTTGGCATTGGAAGGGACATAAAAGGTCATTTACACAAATGTTCATGGTGTTCTGATTGTGGCTGCTCTGATTTGATCCAGACAACCACGGGCTAAAAACCTCTGGAACTAAAGTTTCCTATCCATCTTCCCAGCTAATTCCCAAAAAACCTCCAGCAGGAACTTCTCCAAATGCCTTTTCAACCCAAAACCAGTGGCAATGCTGTACTTAGCTCATGCTCAGGGCTTGTGCAGAGGCACCTGAGCCCCACCCGAGCCTCCCCCACCTCTGCAGCACCTTTCTGGAGGCAGGGGGAGCTCAGCCCCTCCACCCTGAGCTCGGGCCTGCCCTGGAGTTGGAGGATTTCCCAATAAAGCTGAGAACTCCGGCACTTGGAGTGCTGAGCAGGCGTTCCCATGGCGCTGTCCCCTCCCAGAGCTCTTCCATTCGCACCCCGTGGCTCTGTGTGTGCGCTCAGGGCTGTTTGCACCTGCATTCATGACAGCTTTTCTTGGCCATGAACTTGTCCTGGCCTTTTATCGCTTTTTATCACCGAATCCTTCAGAACTGGGAGCTCTGCCCTCAGCTCTGCACAAGCACCTTTAGGTTTGACTGTCCTGGAGGCTGTTGAAGCAGAGAAAATTTGGGAGTTTGAGCACCACACCTTCCAAAACCTGCAAAAACTCGCTGGGGAGAAGGTTAAAAGGCACAAGATCAGGCCAGATTTTTGGGAAAATGCTCCACTGGCATTTTCCCTTCCTCAGGGAAGCTCATTGACTCCTTTGGTCACTCAGAGGCCACAAGAGGCCTCTCCCCTCCCTCTGGACAAGTCATTTTCCTTCAGGTCTGTTAGTGAAGGGACTTTGTGAAGTATTTTTTTGAAAGACAAATTCATCATCTGGATTTTGTACCTGTGAATTCCTTTGTTATTAACCTATGAATCCTTTATGAGCTCCTATTTATCAGCTATTGACGTCTTTAATAATTCTTATTTATCACCTATTAACTCCTTTATTGACTCCTGTGTATCACCCATTGACTCCTTCCAAGATCTCTCCTGTTTTTGAAGCAGGATTTCTTTATTTCTATCTAAACATCCCTTCAGACCACTGTTACCAGGCTGTGATCCCTTGGTGTTGTTCATGGCTTTGATGCTGTCCCCAGGAGGGGAATCCCATGGACATCAGCAGGTGTTGTCAGAATTGTGACCTGATGATCGTGGAATCCTTGAGGCTGGAAAAGACCTCCCAGATCATCAAACCAACCTTCAACCAACACCCCCATGGCCACTAAATCATAGCACAAAATGCCACGATTCTGGAACACTTCCAGGGATGCTGATGCCAGCACTGCCCTGGCCACTGGTGCCAATGTTTAACCACTCCTCAGTGAAGAATTTTTTCTGATACCCAACCCGAACATCCCCTTGTGCAACTTGAGGCCGTTTCTCCTTGTTCACTGGCTTTGTGGATGCCCAGGAAGTGTCACTGCAGGTGAAATCCACGGGACACGGAGTCTCCAAGGAGCAGAGGATGCAGGAATGCTGCAGGTGCCAGGAAAACCAGTCCTACCCAAACACCACTAAATGAAAGCTTTGAGGTCTCTGCACTGGCTGAATTCACTGAAATATCAGGAGCGCGAAGGCAGGGGAGGGATAAACACATAAATGGGAGCTTTCATTGTGCCCACACAAAAACCTTGCCATGAGCTCAGGTAGAGAAATCATTTTCACACACTCCAAATGAGATTTCCTGGGAGCAAATGCTCCGAGATGCCATCAGGAAAGAAGAAATTCTCCATTTAATCCTGAGTGTTAAACCAATCCTGTGCCAGGTGCAGCCCTCAGGGTGACTCTGGGATGGTGATCATTGTGTTTGTGGGAGGGAGAGAGCCACCAGTGGAAATCCCCTTTATTAAAGTCCTGCTTTCGAAGGCCATGAAGAAGTAATGACATCATAAAAAGCAGAAGGAAAAGTAAAAGGAGCAGCAGAAAGGGCAAAGTATTTTTGGATGGCATAAACTTATTTGGGTGCAGGGTCAGCAGGATGTGGTGAGGGCACATCATCCACCAAAAAATACAGAAACAGCCCTAAAATGGTCAAACCGTGGGGTGAAGGGAATTATTAGAGTTATATAGGATTATATTAAATCAGTAAGTAATTTTTAAAACAGAAAAATATAGAGGAGCTCTCGTGACTTAAACAAGACCAGAATTTAAGAGGAACAAGCATCTGAGAAACTGCAAATCTGCTGAAGAACTAAAGCCTGAAATAGAAGATTTTTTTCCAAATGCATTAGAAGGAGACCTGCCAGAACATTATGAAATGGGGCTTAAAAGGAGATCTCCGGGAAGACGAGGGTTCCAGAGGAGAGGAAAGGTTTTATGGCTTTGCTTTGGTGCTGCCATGGAGAGTTCAGGGAAGTGAATTTTTCCAGGGGCTGAGCCTGACCAGCCACGGGCTCCTAAGGAGCTTTGGAAGAATAACAGGAGTGGTGGGAAATGAGCAGGAGCAGATGGCACCCACCCAAGAGGTTTCAAGGAATTCAGGGCTGGCATTGCTGTCGATGTGTTGTGCGAAGTATCCCTGAAATCAATCCCAATATTCCAGCAAGGAAAGGCAACAAATGAGGAGCCAGCTTTTAAAGGAAACTCGGGAGCAGCTGGGGAAATTCCGATGTGACCACAGATTTCCACTGGTGGCTCTCTCCCTCCCACAAACACAATGATCACCATCCCAGAGTCACCCTGAGGGCTGCACCTGGCACAGGATTGGTTCAACATTCAGGATTAAATGGAGAATTTCTATTTCCTGATGGCATCTCGGAGCATTTGCTCCCAGGAAATCTCATTTGGAGTGTGTGAAAATGATTTCTCTACCTGAGCTCATGGCAAGGTTTTTGTGTGGGCACAATGAAAGCTCCCATTTATGTGTTTATCCCTCCCCTGCCTTCACGCTCCTGATATTTCAGTGAGTTCAGCCAGTGCAGAGACCTCAAAGCTTTCATTTAGTGGTGTTTGGGTAGGACTGGTTTTCCTGGCACCTGCAGCATTCCTGCATCCTCTGCTCCTTGGAGACTCCGTGTCCCGTGGATTTCACCTGCAGTGACACTTCCTGGGCATCCACAAAGCCAGTGAACAAGGAGAAACGGCCTCAAGTTGCACCAGGGGATGTTCGGGTTGGATATCAGGAAAAATTCTTCACTGAGGAGTGGTTAAACATTGGCACCAGTGGCCAGGGCAGTGCTGGCATCAGCATCCCTGGAAGTGTTCCAGAATCGTGGCATTTTGTGCTATGATTTAGTGGCCATGGGGGTGTTGGTTGAAGGTTGGTTTGATGATCTGGGAGGTCTTTTCCAGCCTCAATGATTCCATGATCGTCAGGTCACAATTCTGACGACACCTGCTGATGTCTGTGGGAATTCCCATCCTCTGGAACGGAATAGTGCAGGAAACCTATGAACAACAGCACCAAGTGACCAGACCCAGGAGTTATCTCCCCAAAGTGGGATTTACGAACTATTCCCACTTCTCTTCCCCAGCTGGAAAACTGGAGATTCCTTCCTTCAAAATTCCCTCAGCAATCCCAGCCTGGTTTCTCCTGAGGAGCCCTGACCTCTGCAGCAAAGAGGTTCCCAGGGAATGGTGAGATGCTGAGACACCTTTTAGACTCCCAATAAAATCCTGATCCCACCAAATTCCGTGTTCAAATAAATCCCTTTGTGCTGTCAGAGGCTGTGACCTCTCTCCCATCTCTGCCGGTCCATGAGGGCCTGGCTGTGGCCCTGCAGCCCCACGGGGACGGGCAGATCCCTGTTTGCAGTTTGCCAGGCCCGTTGGATCATTACTGTGCCATCTTTCCTCGGATTTCTCTACCTGCCACCCATGGATGGTGTCTCTTGCCGCCCACTCCCCTTCCATAACCAGTGAAAAACTCAGACTGGGGAAATCTCCTTTTCCAAGAGCTCAAGGAAGCAGCTGGAGCTCTGTCCCAGTTACCATTTTTCCATAGTTAGCTCTGCTCCGGGGGGTGAAGCTGCAGGCAAAGGTGCACAAAGCTATGGAAAAATCCCCTTTTTCCTAGAGCAGGTCCTGGAGACCAGCAGGGGGAGTCAACCAGGAGCATTGCAAATGAGCTGAACGGTGAGAACAGCCCGAGTTGTGCTTGTGCACCTCGGTGTATCTTGGATTTAACAACAGAGAACCACAAATTTGGGAGTGTGTGTGAGAAAATGATGGAAAATTGGGATTTCCTGGCAGCTGCTTTGGCCTCCACACCAGCATGAGGGTCCTGCAGGTCCCCCTGTAAGGCCAAGTGACTTAGAGAGGACACAACCCCTGCGGGGAGGGCTCAGGGTCACCAAGCAGCTCCTCCTCCATGGAAATCTTTGTGGTCTCTCACCCCGTGGAAGCTCCTGGAGATCCATCCCGGCCGAACACACTTGGCAGCTGAGGCAGAAATTTCCCTTAAAGGCAGATTTTCAGCTAAAACTTTCCCAGAGAAATTTGTCCCTCTGAAGTCTCCAACGTCAGTGTGATTTTCCTCAGGATTCCTTTAAATACCAGGATGTTCGATTTGGTGATTTTAAGGATTTAATTTTTTTTAAGACAGTCCCAGAGGCTTTGGAAAATTATTTTGTAACTCTAAGAGCTTTTATTGTTTCCATCAGAAATTTTCATGGGAAGAAGAAGCAGTTCCCAAGCACATGTCAAAAAAAGAACTCCTTGTCCTTTGCAGCCGATCCCAGTGGCCTCTGAAGGTCCAGGATTCTCCCTCCAGCTCCAGAATGGGTTCACCCTCAAACATTTTTTGGGGTCATGCCAACAGTGAGAGCAGACACAGCTTTATTCCTTTTCCACAGGCACCAGGGAACTGTTCCTGACAATCTCCAAACCATTCCTTCTTCCTGGGTGTGAGCAGTGAGTAGACACAGTTCTGTGCTGGCTCAACCTGTGTCAGGTAGAATTTCTGTCCATCCAAAATCCCAATTAAGTTATTTTGGGAACCTGTGCATCAGCAGTTCCACACAAGGTCCCTGTCTGTCAGCAGGATCAACACTGGGAAACTTCCAAAACGAACGGGAGATGGTCTTGCTTCCTGCTGCATGGCCCCAGCCCCTTTCCAAGGACAGGAAAAGCCCTCTCCACCTGTGGGAATCCCCACTCCTGCCAGCACAGAAAAGGAAAAGGGAAATAGAGACGTTATGTCAGTTCTCAGCTGGTGTTTCACTCTCCTAAAGAGCTTTTTCATGGCTAGGAGTTGGCAATTCCTATATTCCCTTTAGGTTCTGCTCAGCTTAAACAAATGTTTAATAAGAAATGGGATTTAGGGGAGGTGGATCGATTGCTGCAGCCAGGCAGGGATTTTGAACAGCAGGATCCAACCTCCTTGCATGGCCTGTGCAGCTGAGGGCACTCTGGCTAAATTCATCCTGAGGTAAAGATTCCTCTCCAACATTTGGGTTTTACCTGCACCAGAACGAGAGAGGCACAGCCAGATGGATTTGTCAGTGGAGCAGTGGAAAAACAGCCCCTGGCATGTCCCGGGAATATTGATTTATTCCTAATCTAGGCCGGGATGTGTGAGAGGGTAATTTCTGTGCCAGGCAGGTGATCCCGGGTGCTGCAGCTGGGAATTGCCCACTGGAGCATGAGCTCCATGTCCTGGGTGAGTCAGGGCAGCTTGGAAGGAAGGGAGAGAAAGATCTGCTGGCAGGAGAGGGCTTTGCTCAGTGCCTGGCCCTCAGGAAGGGGCTGTTCCTGCGGGGAACCAGGGTTTGGATGAAAATCCCAAGGAAGAGGATTTTATCCAGGTTAGTTTGTCCCCTACCTGTTACCCTGCCTTACATTTCCTCATCCTCGTCCTCATGGGCACCATCCAAGGGGCCTCCAGCATGGATATCTCAGGAATGTCCAGTGGAATTCTGAGCTCAGGAGGACGAGCTGGTCCTGGTGCCTCCCCCGATTCCTGCCGCAGTCACTCCGAAGCTCAGGCTCCAGGAACCTCCTGTTGCAGGAGAACAGGAGTTTTCTCCCTGCTCACACAGGTTTGGCTCCCAGTCTGGACCTCATTTTAACCTTTTCCTCCTCCAGGCCGTGTATCTCTCATCCAGTTTCCCAGTGGTTTCCAGTTCTGCTTGCAGGCAGATGGAAGGGCCGATCAGGGCTCCCCTGGGCAATCCCTGGGCATCCAGTGCTGTCCACACCAGGGCTCTGGCAGGAATTTGGCTCCTCTCCACCAGAAGTTGCTTTCCTTCATTCCTCACACCGAGAGGAGCCTATCCCAGTGCCAAAGACAGGGCCAAATCCCTCAGTTCAGGAACCCGCCTGGAAAACGGAGACTCAGGACGAGTGCTAATTTACCGTCATTAATCTGGGGAGAAAATTTATCATGAGCACGGGTTCTGGTGTGATTCCAGCTGTAATCCCACTAACAAGATGAGCTGCCCAGCTGGTACTTAATGGCTGAAAAGTGGGAATTCTCCTGCTGGGAAAAGCAGCCATGTGGAACCGGAGCAGGGCTGGCTAACGAGGCTTAAACTCCAGCATGGATCTCTGAGGAGAAGCTGTGACACTGCTGGACCAGCAGAGAAAGAGGGGGTTTAGGTTCAAGGGATCATGTCTGAGTGTAATGAAGGGAAGGTTTTATCCCATTAAATAAAGATGAGGGGATTTAAAGCTACCTAACTTCTCCGGGATTAACGGGGGGAAAAATTCACTGGGAAGCACTCAGAGGGAAGCTCAGCCTTGGAAAGGTCACCACAGAAAATTAGCAAGAGCATCACTCTGCCTCTACTGTGTCTCCTCAGTCTGCCAAGCCCTGGTTAGTCACAGGTTTCGACCGTTCCCAGGTATTGTGTGCCCTGCCTAGGACTGGCTCACTTTTTATGATGGTCAAGGAAAACTCCATCCTAACCACTCTGTTCTCCTTTGGGCACCTCCCTGACCACAGATCCCTTTTCCTGCCCCAGCCTTCAGTGTCCCAAACTCCTCAGACTTTCTGGGAATGAGCTCAGAGCCCAAAGCTGCATTTAGCTGCCACAGAGGCACAGCCGCACAACTGATGCTCCCAGAACCAGGGGGGAGTTCAGAGCATCTCCCTCCCTCCTCCCTCCTTGTCTCGTGCTTTTCATGGTTATGATTCAAACTTTAAAAAACGAACCCCAAAAAAGCAAGGGCAAAGGGCAGAACAAGAGTGAGATGAAGGGGAAGAAGTCCTGTCTGTGACCTCCCCATCAACTACTGCACCCTAGGAGAGGGCTGGAGCCCCTCTGCTCTGGAGCCAGGTTGGGAGAGCTGGGGGTGCTCACCTGGAGGGGAGAAGGTTCCAGGGAGATCTCGGAGCCCCTTCCAGGGCCTAAAGGGGCTCCAGGAGAGCTGGAGAGGGACTGGGGACAAGGGATGGAGGGACAGGACACAGGGAATGGCTTCCCAGTGCCAGAGGGCAGGGATGGATGGGATATTGGGAAGGAATTGTTCCCTGGGAGGGTGGGCAGGCCCTGGCCAAAGGCTCTGCAGCCACTGCACGGCCAAGTTACCATTTCCATGCAGGTCATCTTTATTCATTCCCTGTACTCCGAGGCAGCCTCAAAGGTTCAGGTGAAGGCTGAGCCTGCAAATTTCAGCAAGACAAGTTGGTATTACTCAGAAATAATACCCATCAGAACAGGCCAAACAAATGTGACCCTCATTGTCTCCAGCCTCAGCTGCCCTATTCACTGCTGCCTTTCTCCCTCTCAGCTGAATCCTTTGACTTTGTGCAGGATTCCCCCATCCTGCTGCATCCAGGGCTCAGCCAGACAGGGACTGGCACCACATGTTGGGGGCAGCAGCAAAGTTCCCTGAGCAGTTCCCTAAAAACAGGGGCAACCTGAAGATAAAAATGCCAAAACCACAGAACCCCAGACTGGTTTGGGTGGGAAGGGACCTTAAAGCCCATCCAGTGCCACGCCTGCCATGGGCAGGGACACCTTCCACTGTCCCAGGCTGCTCCAAGCCCCAGTGTCCAGCCTGGCCTTGGACACTGCCAGGGATCCAGGGGCAGCCACAGCTTCTCTGGGCACCCTGTGCCAGGGCCTGCCCACCCTCCCAGGGAACAATTCCTTCCCAATATCCCATCTAAACCTGCTCTTTTTCAGTTTGAAGGCATTAACTTTATCCTCCTTGACACGGATATTGTATTTTAGCTATGCATTTCCTGTTCCATCCAGGAACAAGGAGAATTTTCACAGCCTGAGAGATGCTGGGCCCTGGCTCTTCAGCCAAACCATTTTCCTGGGAATTGTCTCCCCCATTTGGCTCCTCCACCTGAAAAATTGTCCAGCTGTGCTCCCAGGAATCCCACAGGGCCTGTCCATGCAGCCCTTGGGATTTCTCACAGACTTAATCAAGGTGACTTAAATGATGTCCTTTAAAGGACAAGGCTTGGTTTCAAGGACAAGGCTTGGTTTAAAGTGAAGAAACCTTGGTTTACCAAGGTTCTCCCAAGATATTCTCCTGCTGGACAGTAGGTGAATTCCTCCTTTATCAGCCTGTCAGGACAGTGCCAGCGTCGCTTCTCATGAGGAACAGGCTTTGAAGGGGGATTTTAAGCATTCTCAGCTTATAAATATTTCATCTTTCTTTACCAGGCACTGTGGGTCCGCAGCCACTCGTGCCCGTCACATTTACCTCGCTGTGAGTGAAACCAGGAGCTGGCAGTTTGCAGGAGCCAGGTCAGCACTTTACCTTCTGAGCCAGCACCTCTTGGCCCCACTTTCATCCTCAGATGCCTGATCCGAGCTTTCAGCAGCTTTGCAATGAGGGAATATCACTCCAAGATGAAGCCCAGCAAACAAAGGGCTGATGGAATGACTGGCAACCCTGGAATTAGCAAAAAAAACCCTTTAAAGCACACTTTTTTTTTCTGTTATGAGGGGGGAAAAATTTCTACGTGTTTTATTAGTTTCTATGACAAATTAAAATGTTCCTGAGTATGACTGCTTTTCCTGGAGCATGGGAAGGCTCTTTCCTCAAAGCAAAATCATTGAAAGGAGAGGTGGGAGAGGAGGGAACCGATGAAGGATCACCTGGAACAAAGAGGATTTCACTGCAGACACAGCCCAAACTCCAAAAGACTTGAGAAAGAAATGAGGCTTTATTGAGATTTTTTTTAAAGAAAGAGTGCAAAAGAATGTGTTGATCCAGAGAAAATGTCACAATCTGAGGGAATTACGGATTAAATTAGTCCAATTTTTAATTCTTAAACTCTCAGTGCAATTCCTAACGCTGGCATTGCTGAGATCCCTCCTGCCCTGAGAACCCATCCCAAATGTCTTCTTCCTATAAAAGCTCTTTTCTGGCCTTTTATGGAGTGGGGACTTGCAATTTTGAGCTAAAACTTCAAGTCCAGGCCATGCCCTATGGAAAGGCCACTCTGTGGATACTGTGGATCCCCAGTGGCTGCCTGGGACGCAGGCGCCAAGCTGGGAGATTCTGCTGAACACTACAGTAAGGAAGGGTCCACAGAGCCAAGAAGGACCAATTAAATATTGAATTTTCTTGCGTGGAGATCTCTCCAACTCTGCAGGAGCCAGAGCCTGTCTGTCACCAGGAAACTTCCCTCAGGCCGCAGCAGAAGTGACGTGTGAGGATGTGAGGGAAGCACCGGGATGCCAGAGCAGGCATCAATTAGTTTGGAGCTGAATGGGGAGTCCTGGGAACATCAGAGGCAGGATTCAATCTGTTGGAAGTGGGTGGCAGCTCCTCTGCCGTGCTGAGACAGGTTTGTAAAGAGGAAGTGTAAAAATAATAATAGGAAAAAAGAAAATCAGCAGCGTTTAATGTGCAGGGGCTGAGGAACGTTTTCAGCTTGGTCTGCAGCTCCTAGGAGCAGTTTGGGCACTGGAAGATCTCCTCTGCTGAGCTCTGCAGGTCCTGCAGGACGTTCAGGGCCAGGTTTTACTGAAGGGTCGGTCTGAGGGATGGGGCTTTGCAGGAGATGCTGCTCAAGGGGTGCTGCCAAGGCTGGGATGTTGGATCTGTGCTTGAGAGATGCTGGGTGAGGAACTTCCACCAGACTAACATCCTGGAGTAGTGGAATGTGTCCCTGCCCACGGCAGGGCTGGAATGAGATGAATTTGAAGGTCCCTTCCAACCCAAACCAGTCTGGGATTCCATGATTTCCCTTGGTTCTAAGCTCACCTCTGGACCCTCTGGTTGCTCAAGCCCAGTCCCTCAGGCTCTGGAGATGGCAGAGGTGTCCCTGTGCTGGCAGCAGTGGATCCAGCACTCCAGGAAGGCCCTGGAGCACCTGCAGACCCTGCTCACTGACAGCTCCAGGTACGGGGCACCTGATGGTGGTGGCTCATCCAGGGCTGCAGGGGGTGAAGGAATCTGGGATTCGGTACCTGCAGGACGAGGTTTAACGCAGCTGTTGGAAGGCACAGGAATCTACACCCAGCAGAGCATCCCTAATCCCTGTGGGATCCCCACAGGACGGGATTTACCCTCCTCTCCACACTGCAAATCCCACACTTCCAGAGCCACAGACCTATCGGAGATCCACGAAGCCAAGAGGGAAGCAAGCAGGAAGCCATGGGCTCTGTGCAGGAGCTCAGCCTGGAGGGATGTTGCTGTGCTTTAGTGCCTTGCGTTTATTCCTGGGGCTTTTTGTTCATATCTGAAGGCCATTTCATAAGAATTGTGTGTGATAAGAGGGTGTTGGATGCACCCACTGTGGGTGCAGTGGAGGGGCCACTCCAGGTTCATCTTCAGTCATGTGCCAAAGGTAAAAAGATTCCTGGTCCTTGCAGAGGTTCTTGGCCCTAATCATGTGGGATGGGGATGAAGCCATTGTTTTTCCATTCAAGTCCTGATGGTTTATTAGACGGTGCTCAAAACTGTAAATCCCCGCTGCAGAAAATAGCTTTTAGAGAAGGAGGACATTTGGGTTGGGTCCTCAGGACATGAGGGATCTCAGCACCGCCAGCATTAGGAATAGCACTGAGAGTTTAAGAATTAAAAATTGGACTAATTTAATCCGTAATTCCCTCAGATTGTGACATTTTCTCTGGATCAACACTTTCTCCTACTTTTTTTTTTTTTTAAATCTCAATAAAGCCTCATTCCTCATCATAATAAAATTTAGCTCTTTGTTGGAAGATTTTCACCAGCTCCACCTACTGCTGCTCCCATCCTCTTCAACACTTCCTGACTCACTGCTGCTTCCCCTCCTCCGGATGGGGATTGGGAAGCTGCTTCCCAGCAGAGGTGGGTGCAGCCTCCCCTCAACCAGGTCTGCGATGGTGATCAGGAAGAAGCACAGGAAGAAGCACAGGAAGAAGCACAGGAATAGGCCTGGCTCCTGCTTTGTGGAGAGGACCAGAGGACTGGAAGGAGTCTGGAGCTGTCCTGTTTGGGAATGTTGACAGGATGGCTTCCATGTCTTTCCTTTCAGGGGAGGGTCCTCAGGTCCAGCGTGCTTTGGGATGAGCCCTTGGTCATTCTCCAGGGATGGACTCCTGGTCATTCCCCAGGGATGGACTCCTGGTCCTTCCCCAGGGATGAGCTCTTGGTCATTCTCCAGGGATGAACCCTTGGTCCTTCCCCAGGGATGAGCTCTTGGTCATTCTCCAGGGATGAACCCTTGGTCGTTCCTCAGGGATGAGCTCTTGGTCATTCTCCAGGGATGAACTCTAGGTCATTCTCCAGGGATGAACTCCTGGTCATTCCCCAGGAATGAGCTCTTGGTCATTCCCCAAGGATGAGCTCTTGGTCATTCCCCAGGGATGAACCCTTGGTCATTTCCCAGGGATGAGCCCTTGATCATTCCACCGGGATGAGCCCTTGATCATTCCACCGGGATGAGCCCTTGGTCATTCCCCAGGGATGAGCCCTTGATCATTCCACCAGGATGAGCTCGTGGTCGTTCTCCAGGGATGAGCTCTTGGTCGTTCCCCAGGGCTTTGGCTGTGTTTCCGAGGGAATGTTTCTCGCTGAGGTTGCTCTGGGTCTCTGCAGGTGACCTGTGCCTCCTGCAGCAACACCCTCAGAGCTTTCTCTTCCTTTGCATTTCCAGCCCAAATTCCTGCTCCAGGCTCTGAAGTCTGGCAATCCACTGGCACTTTCCTTTCTCCGTGTTCCCCTCTGTCCCCACAGAACTCCATGTCCTGCAATCTCCCAAGCTCTCCTGATCCGACAGGGCACTTTGAAACGCGGATGTTTCCTTCCACTCCACAGTCTTAAAGCAGGAGACTCCAAAGGGCAAAATGCTGGATCCGGGTCCTGGATCAACTGGAGTTCACAGAGTCGTTGATCTGCTCCTTGAGGCCACGGGAAAAGAGATTCCCCTGAGAGTCAGGAAGGAATTGTTCCCTGGGAGGGTGGGCAGGCCCTGGCACAGGGTGCCCAGAGAAGCTGTGGCTGCCCCTGCATCCCTGGCAGGGTCCAAGGCCAGGCTGGACATTGGGGCTTGGAGCAGCCTGGGACAGTGGAAGGTGTCCCTGCCATGGCAGGGGGGGCACTGGATGGGCTTTAAGGTCCCATCCAACCCAAACCATTCTGTGTTTCCAATTACTCAAAGCCAAGATATTGCTTCAGAACAACTTAGTACCTGTTTAACACCGTCCTCCCATGGCTTTACTCTTCTCTGGGCAAAACACCCTGGCTGAATTCCTCCAATCTTTTCCCATATAATTTCCAGCCTCTGATCTTTGTCTTTTCAGTTCATCTGTCGTTTCTCCTCTCTGTCTCACAGTGCATTGTCGCGTGAGGATCACGTCCTTGACAAGCCCTGAGGACCCTCAGCTCTTGCTGCTAAGTTGGGGTCAGGGGGAAACTTTTTCCTGCCCATTTGTAGGACGCACTGGAAAGCCCAGATCAGCCTCTGAAATGGTGCTGCCACTTGTCAAACCACACTTGGTGTTGGGCATTTCATCTCTCCTTGTCCTCACTTCTCACCTGCCTTTGCTGCACTTCACCTTGTTGGTTTTACAAGAATTTTCTGATTGAATCATGAGTTGTCACCATCAGCCCTCACCAAAATTTATCCACGGAGCTGAAAGGAGGTTTTCTGTTGCCTCAACATCATTGTGTGGTGCTGCTTGGGGTCTCAAGAGGAGCTGGTGCTTCCAACATCCCAGGAGAGCAGCCCCCTGCCAAACCAGCAGCTGGAGCCCAGCTGGGACACCCTGGGCTCTCCAAACTGGAACAGATGTCCCCATTTAGGTTTTTAGCTCTGCCTGATCCCTTCCATCAGCTAAGCTGGTGATAAAAAGATGGAAACAAATAGCTGGCTCTTCCATCCCCCTGGAAATGTGGCACTATAAAATGAGCTAAATTGTCCAGCTGGAATCATTTTCCGCAGGGTCAGAGATCCAGGAAAGAACCAAAAGATTGAGGAACATCAGGAAATCTGTTCTTTACCTACAACGACAACAGGCATTTACCAGACAATAAATTTGTGGCCCCATTCTTGCGATGTCAATGAGTAATTTTATTATTCATCAAAACTAAAATATCATGTATAAAGATGTGTTTGTAGGAGCCACAGAATGTGTGATTCTTTATTGATAGGGGGGTTTGCATATTTTATATTTGTAAAGCAGCATTAACATAAATTCCACCGAGTTCTCCTCTATTGTCTGTGTGGGTGTTGGTCTGGCTTTGCTGGTTAAAAAATTTTTCCATGAGCTGGGCCCAGGACAGAAGCCTGACAGACTTAAATCCCTTTCTTGAACAGATTTCTGATATGAAATTCAAAGTCTAATGTTTTTTAAATTGTGCCCACGCTGGATGATTTGCTTTCAATCCCATTTCCCTGCTTGGAGGAGCCTCTCCTGTCAGGTTGGGTCAAAAGCCTCATGAAAGTCGAGGTCTATCAAATCTATCACTTCCCTGTGTCCATGGGCCAACGACCCCATTAAAGGAAGAGATTAAATTACTCTGACACGATTTGTTCTTGACAAGTCCACATTGGCTGTTCCCACTCCCTTTTCTCCTCGCGGTGCTGATAATTTGATTGGTTCATAATTTGCTCCAGTGTTCTTGAGAAGCTCAGGGTCCATCACTCCCCAGCTCCTCCTCTTGCCACCTCTCTCCAGGGTGACCTGTGGGTTATGGGAAACTCCCCTGTTCTTTGGGAAAAGCCTCATCCATGGCTTTCACGTTGTAGGAGAGCCACAAGTGCCAGGACACAGTTTTGGTGCCTGAGCTCATTTTGTGCATCCTGCATGACACCTCAGTTGGGAATGGGGGGAATGGGGGGCCAGGGATTTTTTCACAGGAATGCTGTGCTAGACTGGGAGCTGCTGGGAGGCTCAGGAGAAGCTGAAGGAGCTGTAAAGCCTCTCAGCCCGGCCTTTCCCATTCCCGCTGTGGGCTGGAACCGCGTCGGCAGCGCCGCAGTCTCCGGCATTTTGGGAACGGGCGGGCGGTGTGAACAAACAGCATCTGCTCCCGGGATCCAGAGCCCTGCTGACGTCGGGCCAAAAGGAATTGTTGCTTCCCAGCTTTGATTTCAGCCCCCAGCCCAGCCATTCCCAGCCCAGCTGACCCTCCCTGCTCCAACACAGGAACGCCGGGAAGGGGCTCAGCAGTGGCGCAGCCAAGGAAGTTGGAAAAGCCAGGATTTGCCTCACTGCCTTCGGGAAGCTCTGGCAGCAGGACAAGGCACTCCTGCTAAAGGTGGGCGTCCCTGGAAAAATCCTCCAGGCAGAGGAGCTGTCAGTCAGAGATAGGCAAACCCTGAATCGGAGTTCACCGGGAGGGAGCTCAGAGAGTCCCTCCCTCCCGGGAATTCTGCAGGGAAGGAAAGTTTTCTCCCTTCCTCCGTGTTGTTTCCAACTTACAGGAAGAAATGTGGGAGTTGGCACAGCCCCCGGGAGGGACTCAGGCTCGGGTGAATCACTGGATCTCTCCCCACCAGCCCCCAACCCCACACTGGCTCCCAGTGCCAGCCAGAGCTGAGTTCCAACAAGATCTGTGGAAGTCCAGGGATCATGGAGTGATCCAAACCTGGACTTGGCTGTGTTTGGGGGGTCCTGGTGCCCTCTGCAGCTGGGTGAGCAATAAAAGTGGGGCACAGAATCCCAGGAATTGCTACTGGGGCTCTGCTGGCATCTGAGAGGATTTAGTCTGGGGAATCACAGTCTGGGGAATCAACCGGGGCTCTGCATGGATACCAGTTAGGGCTCACAGGGACTGGGAATTCCATCCATGGGCATCCAGGAGGCCATAGGGATGGGGAGACCCTGCAGGAGCCTCTGTGACCTTCACCCAAGGGGACAATGAGTGACATTTTGGGAAGACCTCACCCCCTGCAAGTGTCCTCCCTCCACACACACAAATTCAGGAGTGTTTTATGGCCACATTTTCTCTCAGCTCTTCTGAACAGAGAAAAATAGCGGGGAGAGGACTTGTGCAGTGGCTGGCAGCTGATGGAGGGACAACGAACCTTTGTTCTCCATTTGCTTGGCTGTTTAGGAGGGGAAAAAATAAGCAAGAAATTGTGGAGCATCGGGAGCGTGCTCTTGGATGTGGGATCAAATACGTTATCAAATTCCTCCTCAGAAGTTCCTTTGCTGCCGCAGCCAACAGAGACAGCAAAGCTCAGAGCACCCCTTGGGGTCTGCAGGAAGCACCTTGGGAGCCAAACCCAAACCAAACCCTTTTAATTGGAGCTCCCAAAGACATTTGACTGGTTCATGCTGGAATCAGGTTTAGTCATCATTATGCAAAGCTAATTAGCAAGTCAGAGTCTTTTTTTGTCATCACCAAAGCATTGCTGCATTTAGAAATGAGATCCCCGAGATCTTCCCTTTCCCTGCCCTTTCCTGCTGCTATTCTGGAATTAAGGCTCCTCTTTCCATCACGACAAAGGATGTGGTGGATGTAAAAAAATGTTGTCTTCAGCTCTTTCCTAAAATGTCAAAAACTGAGAAATACTTGGGTTTCTTCCCCAGTTATTCTGTTCTTGGAATTCATTATTGCAGAAAAAACTCTGGGAAGTTTTGAGCATTTTATTGGACTCCTGGAAATGCCTTCTTACCCCTGCAGCCTTTGGCAAGCAGGGATCCAATTTGTCACAACTGTTGGCTTAAAATTTCTGCTTCCAGAGTGGACTTTGGACAAACTTTGTTTGTTTGTTTGTTTTTAAATTTCTATGAGTCAGAAGCATTGGGAAAACATTTTACAAAGATTTAAAAAAATCCCTTCCAAAACAAGAAATGCTCTCAGTTCCTGTTTTGTGTTTACCTGCCCTGCTGACACAGCAGTGGCTCCCCAGGTTTGTGGTGGCCCCGGCAGGAATTCCTTCCTGGAAAGGGTGCTCAGGCCTTGGCAGGGGCTGCCCAGGGAGGTTTGGAGTCCCCATCCCTGGAGGTGTCCCAGGAAGGGCTGGATGTGGCACGCAGAGCTCTGGGCTGGGGACAAGGTGGGCATCGGGCACAGGTTGGATTCGATGATCCTGGAGGGCTTTCCCAAAGTTAATGATTCTGTGATTCCATGTGGTTCCAGGCACTGGCAATGATCCCACTGACCATGGCAGGGTGATCCAGGACACTGGGGGATTTCTCCACTAATGAGCTGTGTCTCGCAGCCCCACTCTGGGTACAGGTGGGTGGAGCACGAGCACCTTTCCAATCAAAATTTTCTTTTTAGGGGAGAGGGAGTGGAATAAAGGGGTGATAGAGGCTCAGAGAATAACTCAAGGGAATTATTAGAAGGGAATCACTGGAGTCACCTACACCAAAAGCTGATCTGCTCAAAGCAAGATCAGCTCTGAGGTCAGACCTCAAACCCAAGGTTTCTCAGGATTTTCTCCAGCCCGGTGTTGAAAAGCTCCCAGGATGGGGACACAGCCTGCCTGGACAACCTCTCCCACGCCTGACTGCCCCTAAGGTGACAAATTACTCCTTGGCCACCTCACAGAGGGTTGGGACATTACCAGAGACTGCCAAGAGACCCTGGGGGTACCAACGCTGCTCTCACCTCACCCAAGGAACTGCCAACAGCACCTGGGAGGGCAGGGCTGGAACTCTGGAGGACCTTGGGAAACCAGAAATGAGCTGGAAAATCCATCCCACGATTCAAGGCTGGATGGAATCATTGAGCAGTGAGACTGAGAATTATTGGAGGTAACCTGCAAAGAAAGGCTGGGATAACTGGAGGGATTTAGGGAAGGAAGACTCAAGGGAAACATCACAGGCTGGGGATCCAGAAAAGGATTCCATGAAGAGGAAGAGGATAATTTGTTCTGCCTGTTCGTTCTGCTTAGGAGAGGGGGTAATTAAATCACACTCAGGGAAATTCAGATTCATCATTTAAGAAAAGTCTTCCCATTGTGAGGAGAGTTAAACACTGCCATCAATTTTTCCAGGGTTTGCTGCGGAGTTTCTTGCTGGAGGCTCCCAGGAGCAGGAGCATTTCTCCAGACCCCTCTGCTGAAGGGCCCAGAGCTTCCCTTGGGTCAGGGGGGCGGGAGAGGTGATTCCTTTGGATTTGTTCCACCCTGTTTTCTCTGGCTCTGTCATGCAGGTCTGGTTTGGGGTTTTTTGGAAATGTTTATGCCCCAGCTGCGACTCCAGACATCTCAGTACCTTTAATAATTGGATATTAAGTCCCTTCTGAAAATAAGATGGTTCTAAAGAACCTGGGTCCTTTAGACCCTAAACTTCTGACACCCTTCAGTCTAACAAGGCCCTAAATTTTCCACAAAAAAATCTGTTGGGAAATGTTGTCCTCACTGTAAAAACGTGTTTGATTTTCTTTTCTTTTCAGACCCCCTCCATACTCACTCTGCATTTATCTCGGCACTGCTTCAGCATCCGATGCCATTTTCCTACATGGAAATGTCACTCCAGCATTGTCCTGAGAGCCAAGGACACATTGAATAAATCAGGAGTTGTGGAAGAGAAGTGACCAAAGCCATGAGGACTCTCAGTTATCTGTGCATGGCCACAGCAATAACAACATTTAACGCCTTTTCCTGGATTTCCTTTGGTGTCACACGGGATTCAACTAAAATAATTCCTTATTTTCAGAGAGTGCTTCCCAAAAACCAGACCCAGACTGGACCAAGCCCTCCACTCTCAGGCCGGATCCAGGTCCAAACCTTTTGCATCTTTAATTGGCTGAATATGGAGCAGCAAATGTGTTTCCTGTATTTTCCTTTGACTGTAAAATAAATTACCTCAGCCAGGGCTCCTCTCTCTTCTCCACAGCTCTGCCCAAGTAATGGAATTTTATTCCCATCATGACTCATCACAGCACATGAGGGTGGCCAGGCCAAGGTTCTACTGGAGCTGATGGGAATTTGGGGGGCTTGGAGAGAGATTTGGAGTTTAACACGTGAATAACCAGACCATGACTGGCCAGGTGTGTCAGTAAGGTCCATTCCAGTGATGCTGGGCTTAGTTAACACTGAAGACAAGTCCCAGCAGCTCGAGGGAGGTGCACACTCAGTGTCTGCTGCCTCGGTTATAAAAAGGCAGCTCATGATTCAGTGTGAGAAGAGGCTGAGCACAGATTTATCCCCAAACCTGCCCTTTTTGCAGCAGTGCCACCAACCCACCACCACCACCACGAGAGCTGCAGCCCAGTCCCTCTATTTAAACCCTGCCTTTCGCAGGTTGCCTGTTTCCCTGCAGGCACGGATGGCAGGCTTTGCAGGAGAATGGCATGGGTGAGATTTGCTGGCGGTGCATTTCTGGGACTGCCATCAAACTGATCTATTGCTGGCACAAACAATAAAAAACTGATTAAAACTCAGCCCTTCATAAATTAAACATTGTTGTCTCTGGCTGGCACGGCTGCCACTTGGCACAGGGCTGCAACAACAGGGCTCGGTGCGCTGTGTATCCACACAGTGACAGCCCGGGGGGATTTATTCCGCTCCCTCACCACGTTCCCAAATAAAGGGGGCTTTGGAAAATCAGCCAGCTCCTGCACCCGCTGGGGTAATGGAGTCTGCAGAGCACCTGTCCCAGGTGAGCTGCTGGCCGAGCACGTGAGGGACCAAAGCACTGCTGGCAGGGCTGGGGCTCTTTATGGGTGTGGATCTTTTGTTTTGGGGGATTTGTATGAACTGGGAATGTTCCACTGGGGGACACAATGGGACACTGCAGGGGCTGCGTGGTGTCCCCAGAGCCACCCAGGACTGAAGCAGAGCTTCATCTGCACCGGATTTCACTGGAAGGAAAGGGAGAGCAGGGGTAGGAAGGGAAGGGATAGAGATTTCATTCCTTGATGGGAATCGATGCTACATTCCCACCGGGAACGTCGCAGCTTCTGCCAGCCTTTGCCTGTGGATGGAACCTCGGGAAGCACACAAGGACTGGTGCCAGCGCAGCTCCTTCTCTCCTGGTGCTGTTCTCTCACTCCCACTCCAGCTCCTGCTTCGGGAAGCACCAGGAAGAGAGGGAAGCATTTGTCACAGCTGCCTCCTGTGCCTTTGGAGTCACCCGCAGGCAGCCCCACGCCACTGCAGGCAGCTTGGATGTCTCTTCCAAGGGCAGTGTGTGAGGTGTTTGCCCCTCTGCAGGGAAGGATCCCTGAGCTCCAGCATCCCTTGTGATTGCCACGGGATTCATTCCCAGCTCATCCCATGTGCCTGAGGGTTTTTATAACCCCTTTTTGCTCCCTCAGTCTCCTTTCTGCAGGTCCCGCATCAGGATTCTCTGTTAACCCACACAGGCTCCCTTTGCTCCATCCCGAGGACTCCTGGGATTCATTCAGAATCATCATCACCACTTTTCCAGGTGTTTTTGAGCTTGTGATGCTCATCAGAAGACAAAGGCATTGGAGCTGCTGATGTGGTCAGTTGGGAGGAAGGAATCACTTGTGTGTGTCCCTTGGACTCAGATATTCCCACGGATGGAATGTGACTTCAGAAGCTCTTTCCCTGAACCAGCCAGAGCCTGGATTATCCAGACCTGCCTTTGGGGAGGACAGCTATCCTGGTGTGCTCCAGCTCAGTCCAGGGGAGGTTCCGGTTGGGTATCAGGGAAAATGTCTTCACTGAAGAGAGGACAAGCACTGGAATAGGTGGAATCAGCATCCCTGGAAGTGTTCACAAAATGAGCAGGAGTGGCAGGTGTAGTAGGCGTGCTGGGATTCAGGCAAAACTTGGACTTGGTGATCTTGGAGGCCTTTTCCAACCTTAACGACTCCATTGAACCAATGAGTAAATTCCTTTTGTTTCTGTATTTCCCTGTGGAACGGGCTGCACCGATGCCCGGTGTCACAGCTCCGCACTCCATGGACATGGATTCAACGTGGGGCTTCTCTCCAGTTCCAGGGATCAGAACATTCTGCTTCCCCTGGGAGTGGGAGGAGAGCAGAGCTCCTTCCTGGCCCTGTGGGCCGCAGGTCTGGCGGTGGCCTGCACGGAGAAGCTTCTGAGTGGTTTCCAAAATCCCCGAATTCCCTGCTTTGGAACTGATGTGACCCTTCCTGACCAACGCTCCTGTGAAGAATGGATCCACAGACACACGACAGGACAAGAGGCACCTTAAAGGTGTGTGGAAGGAATTCCTCTGTGACGCTGAAGAACAGACGTGTAATTCAGTGGGAATAACCCTGGCATCCGCAGGGAATGGATCTGGGATTGCTGTGCTTCCTGCCTCTGTGGGAACCAGGCTTCAAGCCCAGAAATGTCCATTTTCAGCACCTCCAGCTGCTCATCCAAGTTAAAGCACCTCAAGCAGCAGCCCCCGTGCGTTTCTGAGCTTCTTGAGGCACAATCACCTTTGTCCCCAGGTCATTTCTCCATAAGATCCAGGAGCTGGGAACTGGAGCCAGTTAAAAGCTGGATGCACTTTTAGTGGAAGCTCTGGTAGATCCCACAGCCACCTTTCCATCCCAAATGGCACCTTCCAAGTGAGATAATGGTGAACATTGCATTTAAAACATAAGCCTTATTTGTGCTTTGTATTTGTTTTGTGTTCTGGGTCCTTTTCCTGCTAAAGAGGGTTCCTCAGCAGGAAGAAAAAAATCAGTTTCACCTCCCTGTAGTCGATTTATGGATAAAAAACCAAGTTCTGACCTCCCGAACAGTCAGGACAGAGCATTCAGTGCCTAATCCATCTGTCTGTGTCCCCATTAAGGCTGAACAGTGGAAGATCCACCACAAATTCACCTTCCTGGAGCAAATCCTGCACGGCACAAACCTTGGGAACAGCACTGGGACATCTGCCAGATGTTCCCTAAGCTGTGACCTCCTGCCTGCTGCCTCTGCAAATCCAGTGGCTGCAGAGTAGGGAGTAAGATGTCCCTGAGAGAAGGATATTTCCATTCCATTCAGAAAATGCGGGAAAGCACAGAATGCCAGCCCCAGCTCTAGTGGGAGCAGTGGGAGAAGCCAGAGTCAGGTACTGTGAGGAGCAGGATCTGCTCTCCAGCCAGAATTCAAGGGGGAAATGATGCCTGGTTTAAAACATTCCCTCCTGTCAGGAGTGCCAGAACAGGGAACATTAAGGGCTGAAGGAATTCCCGGCACTGCTGGATCTGTCCTTGGACTCCTCTGCTGCACTGAAACTGGATTGCAAATCTGTCCATCAGCTCCAAATTAAAGCAAAGAAATTCCAGGCTGGGCCTGGTGAAGGACTCAGGAGCTGATCCTGCGTGACGGGAATGACGGCAGAGCTGAGGTGGGATGAGGGGTGGGATGTGCTGTGGCCCGGGATGGCTCACCAAGGGCTTGAAATCCATGGACACGAGTGCTCCTGACCCTGTGGACACATTCCTGTGTCTCCCGGCAGCGCTGGGCCCCCCGGGCTGTGTGGGGAATGTCTGCAGGGACACCTGGACGGTCTGGCTGCCCAGGAAAAGGGAGCCCTGGCTCCTGGCTGCCCAGGAAAAGGGAGCTCTGGCTCCCGGCTGCCCTCTGGCACAGGAACAAGGGTCAGGCTGCAGCCCTGGGGTGCTGGCAGTGCCCCTTCCCCCTCCTCAGCCCCACCCGGGGCAGGAATGCACTGCTGCCCCTCCCCAGTGCCCAGGCACGGCTCCAGCTGGGAGTCATTCCTTCAGGCACTGGATAAATTCCGTCTGTGCTAATGAAGGGACCTTAAAATTCATGTCCTGGTGTCTTTTCCTTGCTTCAGTGCCATTTCTTTCTCCAGCCTGATGCTATCTGGCTGCAGTTAAACAGCTCCAGTCGAAGGGACACCTCCTCGATATTGATTCCGACTGCTCCAAGTTTGTTATTCCATTCAATCTTTTGCTCAATATCGCTCATGGACACCCCAGACTGGGCACTGAGCCCTCAGCCCTCACTGCTTTGGGATTAAATGGTCTGTTTCAGCATAAAACACACACAATATTCATCTTCATTTCTAGGAGCTTAGCAAGTGTATAAGTAGATGACATTTCGATCAATTAAGCTGCTCCTCTCCCTTCCCCAAATTATCTCTCTCCAAAGCGCTTCTGCAGCAACGCAAGGATGGCTTTTGGAAGAGAGGGGAGGGGCAGGGAGTAGGATCAGCATCACTGAACTGCGGGCAGCCCCCGGCTGGCCTGGGACATCAGGAAGTGGCTGCTGCCCAGAGCAGGACAGAGCTCAGCTCAGCTCTGGACACTCCCACCCAGCAGCCGCCTGGCCCCGAAGCTCCAGGTGGGCACAATCTGGGCACAGTTTTGAGGCAGAGAACTGGGGAGGGTTTCCAGAGCTTTGTTTGCTGAGTCACCAGCGCCTTTTCAGGAGCAGCTGGTGACAGAGCAGTGCTGGGAGGGGCAGCAGCGATGCAGAGATGTGACTGTCACCGCTTCGCTCTGGGTGCTGCGGCGGAGGAACTGGGGAAAGGACACCTCTGACTCCCAGATCTGGGCTGCCTGGGAAGGCTGGGCCGCGGTGTCAGCTCCTCCTCGCTTTGGGGTTGGAGTGGCAGCGCCTGACAGGCTGCAGCTCCTGCTGTGCCAAGGGCAGTGACAGCGGCCCTGCCAGCAGCAGCAGCCCGGGGCAGCCCCACAGCCATTCCCGCACCGCAGCCCGGGGCAGCTGGACGGGCTGGGAGAGGATTCTGGAGCCATGGGAATATTTGCATAGGAACGCCTCATTTCGACTGGAAGCCTTGGAAGGCCAATGAACAACGTGGAGTTGGGGACAACAACACCACCAACCTTCCTCCTTCTATTAAAAACTCAAATTTCTTCCTAAAGCCAGTTTCGAAATAGATGAGATTTGTCAAGTTCTGCTTTTCTTTGCCTCTGCTCCAGCCCAAGGGCAGAGCAGAGCTGGAGCAAAGCTTCAGCTGGTCCAGCCAAGGTGGGGCTGTCCCCGCTCTCTGCAGCTGCTGGGGTGTGGCTCTTCGTGCACAGCCATCCCCTGGGACATCACCTGGTTCTTCAGGTGGTGCCTTCCCACGGGGCTGGGGCGAAGGGCAGCGCTGCCACCTCCCCCTCAGGCTGCTGGCAGCTCTCTGCTCACACGGGCACCCTTGAAATGCCATAAATCTCTGAAGCACAGCTTATCCACCCCTCCCACTCCGAACCCCGGTCAGCCAGGAAGGACAGGAAATGCTGGGTGTGAACCACTCCCCCTGAGAAGTCTTCCAGACAACCCTCTGTGTCCACATCTCAGCTCCTGATGGGAAATGCCCTGGCCATGAAGGGTGGGAGGTGTCCCCACACCACGGATGGAGATTTTGGGAACCTCCGGTGTCTGGAGATGCTCCACAACTCTCAATGAGTGGAATAGGCTCCTCCTGGAGAGGCTTTCACCCCATCCCAAGGTTTAGATGATCCCCCCATGCTGACCTGCGCTCTGCCTCAGGGACAGGAGGTGACAGCCTGGGCTTTACACCCCATAATTATTGCAGGTTTGCTTGCAGAAAACCACATAAAAATCCTTTTTCCAGTAAAAAACACTGTCCAGGACCTTGTGAGTCTTGATAAGAAAACTATAGTTTAATCAGTTTGGGTTTTTGCCTCGGGTGTTTGGTTAAGCAGATTTCAGACTCGTGGGGCAGTTTGAAAATACATTCCTGGAGCTGAGCAATCCAAGAGTTTGGGAAGGGAGAGGGGTTCATGTACCCAGAGAGGATTTTAGAGAAGAGAGCAGTGAAATGAGAGATTATGAAGAAATTTTAAGCCAATAGAGAATTGTAGTAAACTGTGAAATTTTGAATGGGACAAACTCTTCATTCAGGCTCAATAAAGCAGTATTTATCTCAGTAATTATCCAGGAAATCTCTGCTTGATTCAAATGCTTTTTGGGAAATCCCGCAGGGCTTGAGCTCTGAGAGCAGCTTGGATGCAGCTCCAGAGGGGCAGGACTGGATCATTCCAGGGAAGGAGAGCTGAACGTTGATCTTGATGGCTTGTTCCAGCTGGAGAAAATTAGGGAATGGGGGCAGAGAGAGGCTGCCTCGGCCTCATCCCAAGCACCCAACTGCTCCAGGAATGCGGAGGCAGGTCAGGAGCAGCACAACTGGAAATGCTGGACGAACTCTGCTGGTTCCCATCATGGATTCCCTGCATCCAGGAATGTGGAAGAGGAACAGAGAATTCGACTTTGATAGTAAAGCAGACAACTTGAACCTAGAAAAGCTGTCACCCACTGCCATGGGGGTTCAGGCACTGCTGTGACAAGAGGGGACTGAAGGCTGGGAGCTTGGATATCGAATTCTGATGCTAAGAAAAAAGAGGGAATTCTGAGCCAGGGTTTCAGGCCAAGCTGTCATTTGCCATCGATAATGACAAGGAAAATTTCAAGTTAAATCAAAAATATGCAGAGCTGGCAATTCCGGAGCTCAGATTTTAACCCTGAATTAATTCCGTCATTTCTGTGCAGAACCTTTTGAAACATAAGCTGGGAGTGTCAGGCATAGGACAGGCCTAAATTCCATGGATCTGAGCTGTGGCTGGAGCAATGTCACCTGCACTGTCCCGTGGGTCAGGATGAGGCCACCTCAGCAATGCTGCAGTTCCCACCGAAAACTGTTGGAAGAAAAGCGAAGGAGCAGGTGAGAATTCCTCATGGACATGGGCTTTTTCCTGGGGAATTCCCAGGAGGCGCCTGCCCTGCTCCTGTGGCCCCTGCAGGAGCTGAATTCCCTCTCAGGTGAGCGTCACTCCCGGCCCAGAGCGCTGGGAACAAGGAGCAGTTTTGATGCTCTGAAGCTGTGCCTGCTGCTGGAATAAAAACTGATGGAATCAAAGCTGCTGGAATCAAAGCACAGCGATAAATCAGAGTTACCTCCCCTGGCTCCAGGAGCTCCCTGGATTTGCACTCAGGTGTTGCAGGGACAAACTGCTCCAGGTTTAAACCAGGATCACGGGATCAGAGAGGAAAGCAAAATGTGTTCAATGCCTGTGACACCCTGGCTGCTCCTCCTGCCTGTTTATTTTGCTGGCATGAATTCATTACACCGAAATTAAACCTCTTTTCTAAATTATTAATAATCCCAAATGTTTGTGGAAATACAGGACAAATCAACATGACAAACACTGCGATGCAGATGGAAGAAAAGATAATGGGAATCTTTCTGTATTTGCATATGGAAAATGAGGGATTCGGAGTTAATGAGATTTATCCTTCTTTCTGGCCATTTCAGCGGAGGATTTTTTTAAAAATCTATTAAACTCCAGATTTCCACATAAAACAACACAAAATACTACAAGAAGAGACATTAGAGTCAATCTATTCTTCATGCTAGGCACAAAATCAATCGCATTTATTGTTCAGAAAAATTAAAAACCTTTCTGCATTTTATTAAAGTGCACATTTCAGCCATGGTGAGAGATAAATAATTGATACATCCCAAATACATCACCTCCAAAATACTTATTGGAAAAAAATCACTGCTTTATTACCCATTCCTTTCAATAGCTGTTGTGATGTTTACAACTTTAATGGTGCTTGTTTTTTAACAAGAAATCACAGCAGCAGCTGATTATTTCATTGTGCTTAACATTATTTTATAACAACCCATCAAATCTGCTGCAGATAAACCCCGTTATCTGAGGGAAGCAGTCGTGCACTACCAGGTAACAGCAATTTGGGTCTCTCAGCCTGACAGCACTCGAGCAGCTCCTCGAGAAATGGGTTTGGGCTGTGCTCAGGAGGCTGAAATCCCACCTGGATCTGTCTGCAGAGAGGGGAACCCTGGGGCTTGGGGTCTCCCTTGCTGGGGAATGCAGAGGTGCTGGAGTTGTTCCTTCTGGGAAGGTGCTGGGAGATCCCTGGATGCACATGTGGGTCAGTGCTGGCCTTAAGCTGCCAGAGGGCAGGGATGGATGGGATATTGGGAAGGAATTGTTCCCTGGGAGGGTGGGCAGGCCCTGGCACAGGGTGCCCAGAGAAGCTGTGGCTGCCCCTGGATCCCTGGCAGTGTCCAAGGCCAGGCTGGACATTGGGGCTTGGAGCAGCCTGGGACAGTGGAAGGTGTCCCTGCCCGTGGCAGGGGTGGGATGGGATGATTTTTAAGATCCCTTCCCCTCAAACCATCCTGGGATTCTGCCACCTCCACAGCCTATCCCAAACAGGGCCGAAGGCTCCTCCTGCTCCCCACACGTTCCCAGTTCTCCTCCTCTCCCAGCAGCAGCAGCAGAAGTGGCTCCTGCTCTCTCCAGACACACAGAGCAGGCCTTGCACAGGGTGCAGGACAAGGTGACAGCTCCACTTTGTCCCTGGGAAGGGAGTCCCAGCAAGTCCTGCCGGGAGCCCCAGCAGCAGATCCAGGCCCGTCCTGAGGGGCTGTCCCGGAGCTCTCCACCTGCAATCCTCCATCGCTCACCACAGCCAGCTGTCCCCGGCACTGCAGGAAGAACAAAACCTCTCCAACAACATTTTTAGTGCTAGAGAATCAAGGCATTGCTTTATTCTGGCCAGGATGTGCAACAGAAATAATTTCATCCCCATTGCCTGGGTTGTGCAGAGGAAATCCTTCCATCACACATGAATTTTACTCGATTTTTCACATCCTTGTGCAGTCAAGACCCATAGAAATTCATTGGTTCAGTGTTCATTGGTCCCAAGTTGTCCAGTTCTTAGTGTTTGGTTTCCTATCAGTTATTGATCCCTTCGCCTCCGATGCTAATTAGGTTCTCATTCTTGGTTCTCTTATCTCTCTTTCCCCACACCAAGGGTCTCGGACCGTGCCAGGGCTGATGTTTGGTGTTGATGTTTGTTGATGGTCGTTATCTTTGGTGCATCTTCTGTGCTACCCCCGGTCTGCTGAGGAGTTCAGCTCATCAGGCCTCCAGTGGTGAAACAGTCCTTCAAAAAGAAACTTCAATTCCCTTCACCCTGGGCAAAGGTGAACAAAATCCCTGACTAAAGTTATATAAAAAAATGTTAAACTTTGTATCCTTTCCAACAAGCCTAACCTTGATTTTCCTTTATCTCACTCTGCTCACTGTCCTGGGATGGGCAGGGCTGGAGCTCTCCCAGAATCTGAGGATTTTACATCCATCCCTGAGCAGTGTCCGTGGAGTTTTTTCCTCAGGCTCAGGGCTCCTTCCTCCGCCTGCTGCGGTTGTGAGGGGAAGCTGATGTGACAGATTTAAGAGCTTTTGGAGTTCACAGGCTCTTCTGAGCACAGCCAGAGCATCTCCCTGCACTATCCCACAGCCATTAATCCTCCAATCCCTTGGCCTCGGGCGCTGCTCCCGCCCCCAGCTGAACACGGGCAAACAAACCACGGAGAGATCCTGGAGATCCTGACATCCCCGGGAACAGCACCTGAGTGACTTGGCCAGGTCGTGATCTGAGGCCTTCCCAGCTGCCTGGGAGTGTGATATTTCCTGGGTGAAGTCCTTCATGTCATCCTGCTGAGATCGAGTTTCCTAAGAGATTACAGGGTTGGGAAGGGATTCACAGTCCCTCAGCCCAGTGTTCTGGAAATCTGCCATTGCTCTCCTGCTTAGGAACTTTTTGTTTGCTGAACTACTCATATTCAGGACCAATTTGCTCACAATTGCTTTTATGTGGGGTTTTTTTCCCCCTCTGTTTAAAATTTCCAGCATTAAGAACATGCTTGAGAAAGAAAGCTGAAGTTATAATTTGCTCTCTCTCCAAAAGGTTTAATACCAGCAGATTTTCGGCTCCTGGCTTATTAAAAAGCTAAATCTTAGATCGTGAGACACTCTGGCATGTTTATTGTTTGCAACATCCAATTAATAGGTAATTAATAGTTCAGCAAAGTTTAGTGCATTGAAGTGGGGCTTGAGGAATGGGGAATAATTTCCTGCCATGGGGAAAGGCAGAAATACAATGAAAAACCTCGAGTGTTGGGGTTGGACTTTAAAAAGGTGCTGAGGGCAGAGAGGTGGAGTTTTTCCTGCCATCCCAACCAAATGAGAGCAGGGAAAGCTCTGTAGGTGTGACAGTGGAGGGGTAGAGGTGAGATTAAGGGAGGCTCCAGCAGCACTGGAAATGAAACTTGTCCTTGGTGCTCAAATGGTGCAGGAATTGCCAAAGGGAGCAAAGTCCTGGCTGGGAGAAGAGGTCACAATTACAGTGAGAGAGAAGCTGAGAGGATGAACTCAGGGGAAGGGGATTCCAGAACCTCCATGCAGAATCTGGAATGACAGAAAGCCAAGCCACACTTGCAGCAACTCCGTGCAGCAGATTTATCAGGTTTGGGGTGTGACTCCAGAGTAACAAGCGCAGCACCTCTGTCTAAAACCCCAAAATTAGTGCCTCTGGCTCGTTACTGGGACCTGAGTGTTAAAAGCTCTACCATAAAGGTTGAACAAAAGATATCAAAGCCAGTTCAGTGAATGGCAAATGGAATTACACAGATCACAGGCTGCCACTGGGACATTGGGCTAGAATAACCCCTTGGTGGTTGTGTGATAACAGAACTGCTTCCATGGGTGGAACAACTACGGGATATTTCTGGCAGTGGCAGTGAAGTGTCTTCTGCAGCAGCAAGTGGGGCACATCCATCTTCCCAGAGAGTTTCTGTTTCCCGAGCTCCTGGCTCCCAATAGAGGCAGATGGAGGCCCCAGTTGAAGCTTTGGGGGTTAAATGCCTTCGGGTTCAGAGGAGTCCCCTTGGTTCAGTGCCTTCATTACAGCAGGAGCAGTTGCTTGGCACTCCCAGAAAAATAAACCAATAATTAAAGCGGGTCCTTCTATTCTGACAATTGCTTGCTCCACAAAAGGCTCCTGAATTCCTAAATCCTTTCCAGCCCTGGGCATCTCCTCTGGACTCTGCTGTGATCCTGAGCCAAATTTCCAAGAACACGGGGGAAAAAAGATCATTTATTCTGGCTTGAGTCACTGATTTATTATTTGTCGCCCTTTTTATCTGGCTGGTACAAAACCAGCTGCTGGACACATCCAGCTCTCCATTCCCAGGGCGCTGGGCAAGCAGGACACCTTGGATAATGGAATGCCAGGATGACAGCAGCACACTGAGGGTTTGGTGCAGCACTTCCAGACCCCTGGGACCCCCCTGCAGGGTCACAGCAGTGAATTTGGAAGTTCCCCACAGCCCGAGGCTCTGGTTGCCTTAACCACCACATCTGGAGGTTTATGGTGCTCCACATCTGGCCCAGTCGTCCCTGCCAGGGACAAGGGACACGGGTCAGAAACACCAGCCACCACTGCTTCCTCAGGGGCCTGGGAAAGCTCCTCTCTGCTGTCCCCAGGGCTCAGGACTGGCACCAGCCCTGGTTGAAATCTTCTTCTTTAATATCTCATCACTTGGCAAATTCATGATGGCACCAGTTTGGGGCAGTGTGGTTGTGTTGGAGGTGGGAAGGGTCTGCAGAGGGATCTGGACAGGCTGGATCCGTGGGCTGAGGACAATGGGGTGAAGGCCAACACAGCCAAGTGTCAGATCCTGCACTTGGGTCACAACAGCCCCATGGAGCACTCCAGGCTGGAAAGCTGGAAAAGGCCCTGGGGGTGCCGGTCACAGCGGCTGGACAGAGCCCAGGGGTGCCCAGGTGGGCAAGAGGCCGAGGGCAGCTGGGCTGTGCCAGCCCTGGGGTGGCAGCAGGAGCAGGGCAGGGCCCGTCCCCTGTGCTGGCACTGCTGGGGCACCTCCAGTGCTGGGGCAGCTCTGGGACCCTCCTGACAAGAGAGACCTGGAGGGGCTGCAGCGTGTCCAGGGAAGGGAACGGAGCTGGGAAGGGGCTGGAGCCCCAGGAGCGGCTGAGGGAGCTGGGAAAGGGGCTCAGCCTGGACAAAAGGAGGCTCAGGGGGGACCTTGTGGCTCTGCACAACTCCCTGACAGGAGGGGGCAGCCGGGGGGGGTCGGGCTCTGCTCCCAGGGAACAGGGACAGGAGGAGAGGGAACGGCCTCAGGCTGGGCCAGGGGAGGGGCAGGGTGGAATTTGGGAAAATTTCCTCATGGAAGCGCTGAGGCCAATCCAGGGCCAATGGCACAGATGTTCTATAACATGGATAATCTGCCTCTGGGTACAAGAGTTGATATAAAGTGTTAAAAATGCAGCCAAACCAAAATATTTGCAGTTCCAAAATGAAATATTACGGGGATTTTTCTGCTTTGTGAATCAAGATAGGGTAAAATATCATTTTGGGGATATCATTTTGGGGTCTTGGAGTTTCCTGAGAGCTGGCAATTCCAGTTTGACACCAGTAGAGCTTGCACCTTGTGTTCCGTGCCTCCACGTGGGGCTGATTTAAAGCAGAGCTTTAGGAAGGAGACACCACAATTCCACTTTAAAGACTCCCATCGATCCAGCACATGCTCCAGTGAGTTACTGTTGATAACACCCCTTATCTCTAATCGTTCCCCCATCCTGGATGAAAGGCAATCCGTGTTCAGCCACACTGAGAAGGTCTGTGTGTGTCCAAGGAAATGATTTTGCTATGAAATAATATGATTCAGGAAAACAACTTCTGCTTCAAATGATTTTTGGGTACACTTTTAACTTCAAAAAATTCCTTCTGGCTGGATCAGCATTGACAGTGCCATTAATCCTGATTATTGTTAGTTATTGAATGTTATTTGTAATGAACATTTTCATTGCCTTTGAAGCTGAGGTTTGCTCCTTCCCAGCCCCAAAATAATCACATGAGGGTTTAGAGTTCAGAGCAGTGCTCTGTCACATTATAGAGCTCCTGGATACCGTTAACGAGTTATTTGATAATTACTTCCTAATATGTTTGGAGTCCTTTGTTACAATCATTCATTTCGAGTTCATAAAACTGTCATACAACCCATGTGCTTTAATGTCTTTAGGTTCCATTTTCATGAATAAAACATATCCACATTTAAGAGTTCTCCAGCCTCTACTTTAAAGCACTCAGAAATTCAACAAGTTCATTAAAAGTAGGAGCTGGGCACCTGCACAGCTGAAGGGAGTTTGCTGCTCCTCCTTCTCCCAGATTTTTGTCTTGATGGTTTTGTGTGTCCCAGCTCCCAAATTCCATGAGCAGGAAGCTCAGGGAGTCCTAAAACTCTGAATGATGACAGAGCAGGAGAGGTCAGGGTAGGTGGGCTTGGAACCACGTCCCTGTTGAGATCCAAACCAAAGCTACACAAACTCAGCCCAAGTTTATTGGGGATGGGGAAGCAGAACTCCATCACTGCCTGAGATATTTCTGTGAAATCTGCAGAGAAGGGACCTCGGGGTTTGTGAAGGTGCCTTGGGGACAGGATGTGTCAGGTTTCCATGCAAATGACAGAGTTATTTGGGGTGGGACATCCTTTGCAGAGCTCCTGGTTCCTGAGCCTCATCCCAGTCTTGGGGGAGTTTATACAGCCCTGACAGAGGAGGAGCAGGTGTCTTAATCCTGCCCCTGGACACTGGGCATTGTCTCCAAGGTCTTTCCTGCTCTTCCCAGCAACCCAGAGGACATCTGTGTTACATCATGGAATGGAGGAAATCTGTTTGATTTCATGGAAAGGAGGAAATCAGGGCATTTCCCTAAGGTTTGGAGAGGGAGAGTCCCAGCTGGCCGCAGCCCATCCTGCAGGATTGGCTCAGCCCAGGCAGCAGTGCTTGGCTGTCAGGTTCCTGCTGGTTCTGTTCCTTCATTCCCTCCATGGTGTGGGAGCTAAACTGCACCTCAGCCTCAAAACCATGGAATGGGAACAACTGCATGTGGAAAAGAAGCCGTGCCCTGGTGCAAAGGCTTCACTAATCATTGTCAAGCTCCATCTAAAAGCTGATCCAGTTGGGAGCTGGCTGTAAAACCAGGGAGGACCCACACCACATCCTAGGATCAGCATGCTGTCTTCTTTGAGCTTTCCTGGGAAGCAGAACTCCCATTTACGTGCTTTATTCTGCTCTCCACTGTGGCCCAAGGAGAAGGAACAGCCCGGGGTGTGCCTGGAGTGGGGATGGAGGTGGAAAAACGGGACACCAGGCACTGGGAGAGCACAAACTGCATCAGACAAACCCCTTTGTGCCTGGAAGTTGGGTTTGTCCATCCTCAGGGCTCCTCTGGGCGGAGGCTGCCCAGGTTTCCCTCGGCTCCCAGCTCCAGCAGCTCCCCGTGTTCAATGCATCCCACGCTCTGTTTTATTACACTTCAAACCCACTTTGTTTGCAAAGTAGGAAAAGCTGTCAGAGGCCATTAATCCAAACAGAATTTAATCTCTCAAACAGCATTTACTCAGGCAGAGCTGCTAAATCTATATATTAAAAAACTGTTGACAATTAATTAAAATGCTTTGCTGCTAAAGTGGGAACAGGGCCGCTCTGCAGGGCACTGTCAGGTGGAGCAACAGCCTCTCCCTGGGACACACCTGGGCAGGATTAGAGGGAAAACAGCTGCTTCCCTGCAGGAATTTCTGTGCTGGCAGCTCTGCTGCAGCCTGGCAACAGCGTGACTGGAGGGAAAGCCGCGGGAACGCAGAGCTGTGCATCAGGCAGATGGGGAAGAGCATCCCAAGCTTTTATATTGCAAAGTTGCAGCTTGGAAAAGCTGAGACAGGAGCCCAGGAGCTCCTGAACAAGGCTTAGAGGTATCACCCAGCTGGAGATGAGATGACACAGTCCTAGTGTTGGATTTTAGGGAAAGGTTCTTCCCCCAGAGGGTGCTGGGCACTGCCCAGGCTCCCCAGGGAATGGGCACGGCCCCGAGGCTGCCAGAGCTCCAGGAGCGTTTGGACAGCGCTGCCAGGGATGCCCAGGGTGGGGTTGTTGGGGTGTCTGGGCAGGGCCAGGAGCTGGATCCATGATCCCTGTGGGTCCCTTCCAGCTCAGGATAATCTGTGATTCTGGTGTAGGCAAGACAATTAACTGGAGGATGGATCTGGGGACGTCACGGAGAAGGAGATGCAGTCGATGGCACGTGCCAGACAGTGTCTGGGAGGACATGAGGACGAGGGAAGGTGACCTTTCCAAGCGGCAAAAGAACATCTCCATGGCCGTTCAATTGTCAGCACAAGGATCAATTTTCCCCCGTTGGCCTGAGGTGTGTGACATTTCCTTTAAGTCCAGGTCGGAATTATTTTCCTTTCCTGTAAGACAGAAGCAGTTATGGAATGATTATTGCCCTCACTGTGATGACAAAATGCTGCTGTCTAAAAGACCAAAGATCAGAAGATTACAAAGATCAGAAACCTCCAAAAATTGAGGCTGCAATGGCCAAAGCAATAAATGTGTCAGGGAAGGACAAGAGCAGGCGGAGAGGGCACAAAATCATGGAATTACAGAATATTTGGGTTGGAAGGAAGATTTAAAGGCCATTTAGTCCCAAGCCCTGCAATGAACAGGTACCTCAGGTTGCTCAGAGCCCCATCCAAAGCTTCTCCCCTTTCCTCTTGGGAACAGAAAGCAAAATCCTTTCATGGCCTCTGTGTTTTTGTGGTTGTCAGGTACCAGAGGGGATGGGCTGGGTGACACAACCGTGTCACTGTCACGCACAGGAAGTGGTGGCTGCCAGGCCACAGCAGCCCTGTCCCTGCTGGTGGCACAGCTGGGCACAGATCCTGCCCTTCCCTGCTGTCATCTCCTCTCTGAGGACACCAAAACCTCAGGGTCAGGCCCTGCTCCTGTTGCTTATTTTCCTGTTCTTGTGCGAGTTCCTCAGCTGCTTCAAATCCCACTCCAGAAAGGATGGGACAACACCTTTGAAAAACTGGCTGCAAATTTCTATTCCCAGTGGCAGGAAGACAAAAATCTGCTCAATCTACTCAGGAGGTTTCTCCCTGGACTTAAAATGTTGTCCAAGCTTGTTCTGGGCCACTGAAGTCTCAGCTCCAGCCACTGAACTGTGGTGGTTGTAGTGGTGCTGTTCAAAATGAGTCCTCACTTCTCCTGCTCCTGGAAATATGTTGAGGTTTAGTCGTGTTACGACCAGGACCAGGACCAGGACCAGGACCAGGACCAGGACCAGGACTACCTATTCTTTTGTGTTCCTGCTGCTGGCACCAATGTTGTGTGGTCTCAGTGGGCAATAAATCCAAACCACAGGACCCCTCCCTTAGGACTCCGTAGGACTGAGCAAAGTCTGAGTCAGGCACCTTCACACCTCCATAAACTCTGGCTGAGGGACACAGCCCTGAGCCCCAGGGGGTGCTGGCACTGAGGCCTTTGTTGGGCACGGCTGGAGCTGTTCCAGCATCCACCACAATCCTCCTGCAGCCATCTCTAACAGTGACACAGAGCAGTGACAGGGCAGTGACAGAGCAGTGACACAGGGCAGTGACAGGGCAGTGACACAGCAGTGACACAG
>VZRS01007808.1:134288-208958 GCA_013398055.1 Ifrita kowaldi | reverse complement strand
AGCAGATGGAGGATGAGCCGGCACTTCCACCAGCGCCAGGAGAAACACGCCCGGCCTCCGTGCTGGGAAAATGCTCTCATGGGCAAAAATCCCGCCTGTCAGTTAGGGCTTCGTATTTACATGCCACTCCATTTAAAAATAGATTACACTTAAATCAGAAACATGTTTACAGATTCGTTCCGATTTTGTCATTGTGTTTTCTTTTGCCTGGCCTCCAGCTGCAACAGCCCCAGCTGTGCTGCCAGGCCGGGAGAGGAGACCCCCGCGCCCCCCGGCCGTCACCCCCCCTTTGTTGTTGAACACACGCCGTTGTAGGGGCGCACGGTGCCAGGGTGCTGCGGCCTCAGTGAGGGCCAAATGTGAGATGAGGCATTACCTTGAAAGGAGACGGTAAATATCGACCTGACAGGCGCTATCTGGACACTGTCGGGACAGGGCTGTGGGCCACCAGTAAGTCTCTGGTGTCATGCAGGAGTCGTACAACCGATGTGGAAAATGGGCACCGGCGAACAACATGAAATATATCGATTATGCCTCTGTTAAAATCTCAGACAAGACAGGATGGGCTGACTTAATGATTTTAAACTTGTTTTCAGCAGAAGGCGGTCCAGGGCATAGAATTCACTGTCCGGGGTTTGCTGCCCAGGCAGAGGACTCAGTTCAAAAGCCAGCGTCTCCTCCCTCCTCTGGCTTTTGACAGGCGCTTCAGCTCCCATTGGAGCAGGAGGACTGCACTGGCTACAGATGCCAAAGGCACGACACCACATCTACTGGGCCAGCGAGGGCCGGGAGCTTTCCTGCCTTTGCTTCTTACCTCGGTTTTGCTCCTCTCCCCCGCACCCCGGGGGCTCCCGGCATACTCAAATACGAGCCGGCTGCTATAAATAGCAGGAAGGACGTGCCACCCTCCTGTCACCCGGCCGTGCCGGGGGCGGGCAGGGCTGGCGGGCAGCCCCGGCTGGGGCAGGCGGGGGAACCGGGAGGGACTGGGCAGGGCGGAGGCACCCAGCGGGGCAACCCTCCGGCGGCCGCCCGGGGCTGGAGGCGAAGCGGGGCCGCTGGAGGTGAGCGGGAGCTCTTCCTCCGCCTCCCCACGCCGCAGGCGTGGGAGGGAGCGACCCCGGGGACGCATCCACGCAGGAGGCCGGCAGCCGCCCTGCCTCAGCTGGAACCCTCCCGGCCGCTCCCGAGCGTCCCCGGCCCCGGTCAGGGACTGGTGGCGGTGAGTGCGTTCATGAGTTTCTTCTGCTGAAAATAAAGTTTCGTGTCGGTTCAGTTCTAGGAAAGGGGGTTTTCCTGTAAATCTCTGGCAGCTGACAGCCTGAAGTGTAGTTTGTAAGATAACAGGCTTGTTCTTTACTGTCTCAGCAGTTCTCATTCTGGCCTGTCTCTTGTCAAAATCAGCTTTTTTTTTTTTTTTTTTTAGCCGTCCTGTTAAAAGGACTTGATTGTTGTTAAATATATGATTGAGGGGGAAAGAGCTCTTTCCAGAAAGTACCAGTGCCTTCAGACAACATGCTGACATATCCACCGTGCCCTCCACCCGGGGAAGGAGCCAGATGTGTCAGCTCTGGCAGATGTGGTGAATCAAGTCTAGCAAAAGAAACACGGAAAACCAGCAAGAGGGAGACTGGTTTCGCATTAGGCAATGCTGAGACGAAGGCAGCTTGCCTTCCTGTTTTTATTTCCATGCTCTGCCCGTCACTTGCACGAAGGGCCAGCGCTGGGCCATCGCCCCCCCTTGCCCCCGCCGTCTGGGGCTGCCCGAGGCTCCCTGGGGCGGCAGCCGCTGGGAAGGGCAGGTGCAGGCTGCAGTGGAAATATATTTGCTTTGGAGTGGAGAAGAGAGGGGTAGTTCATTAAAGTTGATTTTATAATGAAGGGCACCGGGGAAGAGGGGGAACTGGGTCACTGATTTATTGTAACAGAGGATTTAGCGGCCCGCTAATTGCTTTGCAGTCGCTCTGTGTCAAACGCGGTGCCCGATCTCTTCCTTTCACTCCGTGCTGCCATTTCTTTTCTTGCAGAGTTCAAATGCTGCTGTCTGAATCCTGGCTTTCTGTGCATTTTAGTGGGGAAGATGATTTAGTGTGCTTTAATTCCTCCCTGCCCATATTTGAGGAAGAAAAGAAAATCAAACCATTTGCAGTTAAATTCAAACAACGAGCACAATTGTAGTGACACAAAGGCAATGTTTGATTTAGTGTAATAATGTAATTATAGCCCTGGAGTATCAGAATTAAGGGTGGTGCCATTCTTTCTTCGTTTGCATTGCTGAAGAGAAGGGAGGGAAGGTCTGAAACTGCAGACGTTTGGAAAAGTGTAAGTTTAGTTCTGTGACAGCTATTTATCAGCACTTCCAGTGTGAGTTCGCAATGATTCATTGAAGAAGGAGCTACCGCTTTCCTAAAAACACACACAAAAGCTCAGGGAAAAGGGCTGGCTTTGTCTGAAGCTGATGGAAGACACTAGCTGCTAACAGCACCAATGGCTTGCTGGCTGCCCACACAAGGCCGGCTCATTTGGCGTATTTAGCTTTAGTGTAAAGTTAAAACGTGTAGATGAAATACTGAGATGGCATCCGCATTAGAAAAGTCACCATCCAAACATCAAAGCAGTTTCTGTCTGAATTGGTTCAGTTAGCTCTATTGTATTTGTAACTGATTTTTTTAAGATGGTCATGATTACAGCGAGAATATTTGTGTCTTGCAAAATTAATTGATTAAAATAGACTGCAAATAACACATCACTTGCTGTTGACAAGTAGACTTAAGATGTGCTAGCCGATCACAATATTTTTAAATACCTATTTTTAAACAGGATTTTCTTTCCTTTACATGTGATAATTAAGAGATTTTTTTACCCTGATGGTTTCCCTATACATATGCATAGCCAACAGGATAGGGCAGTTTTAATTTTAATGTGAGAATTAAAATAATAAAGCTTTCTATAGGTCTGCTTATTCCAGGTGGAAGTAGGCAATCTTTCCAAGTCTGAAGAAAGTCAATATACAATTAATTTGCAGTGCAAACTCATTTGCATAGGGAATGTATGGACTCTTGAAGGGTCTGGTCCTTCACCATCCTTTTTGCAGGAATCCACTGTTGTTTTCACAGAAGGCAGGGGGGAAGGGGAGATTGTGCTACAGTGGAAACAGCTACTCAGGGCCCTCTTCCCTGTTGCCAGCGGGTGGGCATTGAATCCCTTTAGTCGTGGCAGTGGTGCAGGACTCCCAGCAACAAGACTTATCTGTGTCTGGCTGGAGTTTGGCCATCAGAACTTTGGGAAATACTGACCTGAGAAAAGTGCTGCAATTGCTGATAGCAGCTGTGGTGGGTGTCTATGTGGAGAATTTGTCATTCTTAATTTTTGGGTGGGGCAGTAGAGGTTCCCAGCTCTTGGGGATCAAACCTTTCAAAACCAAGTGCCTAATGAGAATTAATCTTTGAGGCTGGGGCTGGGGCTGGATGGGCTCTGACTATGCACCCCACCTACAAGATTGCTGTGTTTAGGAAGGTCATGTTAGACTGGGAGTGTTTTCTAATATTTTCCTAAATTACCTCAGTTGAGCTGCTCTTGGGACAGGTTTGTTAAAAATGAAAGAGGCCACCACATGGTGCAAGAGTAGGCTGATACTGGCTGTTTCACTGGCGTTGGCATCCGAGGAACCTCAGCTCCCAGACAGATGAGCCTGCCACATCTTGTCAGTGGCAGGGCTGGTTGGCACCTCTTGCTGGCCACCTCCTCCCTCTGGAAGTTGCTGCCACCACCACTGCCTGGGGAGCAGTGATGGAGCTGCTTCTTTGTCCCAGTCAGTCCATTGCTTGACCTTACTGTAGGTGCACCTTGAAGGATTTGAGGCATCTGAGTCTCTTGGGCACCCTTTGAGAGGGTTAGTGGTGGTCGGCACAAGGTGTTGGGCATGGACATTGATGTGGTGAGAGAAAAAAGCAGGCAGTGCCACCTACTGATGGCTCGGCAGAGACAGCCCGCTGCTGCTAACAGATGTCCCCACAGCCCCAAGGAGCTCGGGCTGGAGTGGAGAAGGGCAGGGGGAGCAGACAGATGCGGTTTGGCGAGGAAAGAAGAATTACACAAAGTGCTTCTTTATTGTGAGACTGCTTCCCAAAAGGCCCAGATGTTATCCTGCACTTTTAAGAGTGAAGAAAGGATCTGTTAACAAGAACTCCAGAGCTGCTGGAAGCACAGAGCTGATACAATTGCAAACCCACTCTTAACTGTTCCTGTCCCTGGAAGGCAAGCTGCACATCCTGATGCTGAAGTCACCAAATAGTATTTTTTCCCCATTGAATTCCTCAGGATGGCAGAGGGTGTTCAACTTGCAAAGCTGCTGGCAGGAATGGTTTTCCATAAGGCACATGTCATCACATAAGTTAGAAGGGCTACATTGTCCCTCCTTTTGAAAGTAGCATTCATAAAACTAATCCCAATCATTTGTTGAATGATTTCTATGGTTGCTTCTCAGTTTTATGTGCCACTGTAAATCATTCCAGAAGACTGGTTTGAATTTCTGCCGCCTTTATGGGAGTTGATGACTTGCAACCCCATCCTGCTTCTTTGAGGAGAGCCCAGCACTACTTCTTCTGCTCAGTGGCTTGGAAAGATCAGTGGTCACCATGGAATGCTGTGGGCATGATCAAGTTCTCCCTTGCTGCTTGCCTTTTTTCATGGGAGCAACAATGAATGAACAAGGTCATTCTGGGCCGTCAGTATCCTGGCCTGGAATTAGTTATGACCAGGCCAGAATTGCAAGGGGAAGCACATGGTTTTTATAACTTCTCCTTTCATTCCTCCAGCCCTCCAGTGTGGGATAGCTAGGTGAATCTCTTCTCCCTGGTATCCACTGATAAGACACGTGGGAATTGTTCAAAGCTGCACAAGGGAAGGTTGAGACCTGACATTAGGAAGGGTGGTCAAACACTGGAACAGGCTTCCTCGAGAGGTGGTGAATGCCCCAACCCCATCAGCATTAAGAAAACTTTTGAACAATGCCCTCAATAACATCCTTTAACTTTTGGTCAGCCCTGAAATGGTCAGGAAGGTGGACTAGGTGATCTTTTCCTGTCCCTTCCAACTGACTAACTGAAACCCCTATCCAATCCTATCCCTGAATCAGATCATTGCGGCCCTTTTGCACATGCTCTGTCTTCTGGTTGCAGCCATGTTTGGGAAGGGCAGGTAGGGATGTGGTGGATGGCCAGGGAGGAGGAGAGGAGCCCTGGAAGGAGACGCCAGGGCTGGCATAGCTCTGCTCCTCTGCCTTTCTGCTCTTTGCATGGACACAGCATTGGTGGATTCAGGCATCATCTTGGACCATGCTTGGAAGTGTTGCAGGCCTGGTTTGTGAAGTATCTGTGTCAAATATGCAAGCTGGGCTTTTTTAAAGATGTTTTTATGGATTTTTGCACCAACACAGTCATCTGAGGGTTCAGGTAGATGCCCCATGGTATCTAACTTCTGTTGCCATTTTTCATTTGAGTGATGGCCGTGAAAAACCTGACAAGAACTAGTTCTCACAGGCACTGTGCTAGTACTAATATTGACTCTAGACTAATTTTAAAGGACTTGTTGTTTTTCATCACACTCAGCTGAACTGCTCAGTTTAGGTAATAGACACCAAACATGGGTATTTTACATTGTCTCAGGCCAAATTTGGAACAACTTAGTTTGGAAAGACTTGCCTTTTTCTTGGACTGTGCAGCTGCAGATAGACTCCAAAATTATTTTAAAGCTTGCCATGATGAAGTTCAAAATGATATGACTCATACCTAAGAAAGAAGAATTATACAGATGGATTTATTATAATGAATCCAAGACAAGCTTTTCTGAACATGTGATGCACAGAGGTTATTTGACGGTTTTGTAATGCAAAATCATGTCATGACAAAGGGTTAAACTTGTGGTGCAGTGGAACTGAATGCCAGTGGCTGTGGATGGAGGTCAGGGGAGCTTCTGATCTGGCTATTTACAAGATAATGAACCATGCCTCCAATGATATCAGCTTGTTTCCATTGAAATCATGGTTGTATGAGTGACCTATTTGTCTTCACTGGAAGGCTTTACAAGAGAAGGCTGCTTGTGTGACTAAATATTTGCAGGGTTGGGCCTTGAGCTTGTGCAGTGCAATGCAAATTCAAAGTGTTGTAAATGTTTTTAGTAGAAGAATTTTCCACTTCAGAGTATAAGAAAAGCAGGGAGAGTGAAAGGGAGATAACGTTACTAAATCATAAGATTATAGCCAACATAATATGTGTCAGAGCAGCAGGTATGTATGGATATGTATACACACATGTACCTCTAAAATATCTGGAGATATCTGTGGACCTTTATGGATGTAGCAACAGATATGGGTAAATACACATAATGTCTGTTTCTGAGTACTACATTCCAATTTTTCTATTAATGAAAATGTTTAGTAACAGATTTTGTAACAGTGCCAGGAATGAGATTCTTGCACCTTTTAGTTCTCCTGGAGTTTAGTGCTAGTCATAATAATACATTTATAAATAAAACCTAGGCAGGACTGTGAATTTAGGGTTTAATATTTGAATTACCCACTGCTTGCTCTCAGTTCCAATATCGAGCAGCAGACAAAATCCTGCCTCACAGCTGTCAGCACACAGTTTGGGTCCCACTCTCAAAAGGTTCTGCGTGGTGCTGGGGATGCTCTGTGGGAGTCTTTTTCCAGTGAAACTCAGCACTTTGCAGGGCTTGATTGCTAGATTTCAATGGGACAAAATCAATTTACTTCTCACGTGCCATCTCGATATATTCTATAGCAGGGAAGTCGGCATTGGATTGATCTGTAGTAAGTTTAGGCATTGAGTTCTCTGCATTTTCCAGGTTCCCTTCAAGTTACAGGTTTGCATGTGCTTTTGGGCTGATTGGCAATATGTAAAAATATTGTAGGATATATTTTAAAAATATATGAAACATTTTAAAATACAGATGCAAATATTGCATCATTGTGTACATTAGATACAGAACAGGTATATACATATATGTCATATATTAAAAAAATGTATGTATATATGTGCTTGTGTGTATAAGTATGTATATTGTATATATGTAAATACCATCAGCAATGAAGGGAAATTTTTAAACCACAAGTGATTAACAAATCTTAAAGTGACTGAAATGTCTCAAATCATGTATTGGTAAATTGTAGCTGTATCAGGCTGTGCTGGGGATTTCTGCTCTTGCAGGGATGGACTGAGTGCTTCAAGGATGAAAGGTGAATCCAAGGGCTGGTTGTCTAAAAATATTACATTAACTTAGCAATAAAGTAGCGAGAGCTTCTCAAATACACTGTTCTGATTTTGAAACATAGCAGCTCAAGCAAATGGCTCATCAAAAGGCCAGTAGGAGCTTTTTATTTCCCCTGGGCACCAAAATGCTACAAAATACAATCTCAACACAACCAGTTTTGATTAAGCAACTCTGTGTCCATGTATTTCTGAAAAGAAAGGCTGTGTCAGGTGTTGACTACTGTCGCTCTTCATATGTGTGAGTTTGTATTTAATTGCACTTTTCCATTGTGGGCAGCAGTTGGGTCCTACTGCAGTCAAAATTAAATGAGAATAGCAGTCCAAATTAGAAGAGAAGAGAGTTAGGTGTCTGAAATTTTCTTCTGGTGTAGTGCAGTTGAGTCTGTCACTTGTATTACAGCTGGTAACAGTGTGCTTGATTCGCGTTCCTGGACTCACAGAAATCTCATGTTCCCTAAAGAAAAAAGGGGGAAAATGCCAGTTTTTGTGGTTGTAGAGAAAGAAAAATATTCACTATGTGTTGTAATTTTTGGGGAAATGGTATGATCTGTACAGAGGCCTTTTGCCCTCCAGCAATCCTGCCACAGCCCGGCAGCAGAGCTGAGCTGAGCCAGCAGAGCCCCAGCTGGGGAATGTGGCTGGAGACCTGTCTGGAAAAGGTGGGTCCTCCTGTTTGTGACTGAACAACCTCCATAAAGGAGATGTAACACTCTGGCAATGGTTCTGAGTTGACATTATTTTTCTGGAAGTCCAGCCAGGGTGTCTACCCCAAAGCAGGAGGGCTCATCATTCGCATAGACTTACCCTGCTGATGACAGCTTAATAAGCTTCTTTATTTTGTGTTTTTATTCAGTAAGCTTGTTGGCTTTTGTGTAGAGGCTGACCTCTGCTTTTGCCCTCCCCTGCTGCCCCAGCTCCTCTGAAAGGGGCACCTCTGTCCCCATAATTTGTAGTAAAAGGGAATTGTAAAGGGAGGTGAACTGGCCGGCTGTAGGGACACGGGCTCGTACAATGCAATATAACTTTCACAGGGGCCGACCCTGTATGCCCAGCATGCCTAAGAACTGTTGGGAGTCAGTGGGAATTTTGGGTGCAGAAAGACTAATGCAGGACTGAGCCTTTACGACTGAGAAAATCCAAACGGGGAGGGAATAATTTGGTAAACGGGGCTACCCGAAAGAAATGAATTATGGCACATGATGTGAGAACAGATCAACATTTCATATCTGGCATACATTTTTCTAAACAGACAGAAAGGCATCCCAGTGTCGTGACTGTTTGCTATTAGATTCTACACAAAAATATATTGGGGTGGCATTTAAATGCAGGGACTTGAGATAGCAAAAAGATGTGGGATTGTATTTCTTTCCATTCATTTAATTGGAACCATACTGAAAAAGCGTATGAAAACCATCACTCTTCAATATGTCTGAAATGTAGCTTTGTGACACTGAGAATGATGTCCAACCTAGTAGAATTTCAGATAGAGGAGATATTTTGGCTCATCTTTTGCTTCTAGCTATATTCAGTTTCCCCGTGTGGTTATTTTTCTTGTTATTGTATGCACCAGCTATCTGTTTCTTACTTCACTGTCTGGGAATACAAACCATTCTGTCTCATTTCTGACCTTAAAATGGATTGGACAAAAACAAAAGGAAGTTAAAAAAAAAGTGTTTTGGGTAGTACCCTTGTAGTTGTTTCTTGTGTTGTATAAGTCAGCTTTTTAAAAGAAAGGCCTCAGTATTGCTGCCTGGGAAGGTTTTGCATCTATATATATTCTGTATTTTGTAACATCTGTGTGCTGGCTGGTGGTTCATCAGGAAGGGATGAATGTAGCCATTTCAGATGCTTAACTGGCTGTTGGGACTTGCCCGGTTTGTAATCATGGTAATTGCACATACAAATATGGCCATGTAATTACATGTGCATTTTTGCATTTAGTTTCAGGAGTTCATTTAGATAAGTATAAATGCGGCCCAATAAATCCTTTATATCTCAGACCTCGGTGCATTTATAACTCTATATAATTATGTAGTAACACTGTATCTGGAGAGGTTTCACTTAAGTAAAATCAATAAAGGGCTCAGGTTAGGTTATAGATAAAGTCAGATACTTGGGCAGTGAAGACTTTTGCCAAGGTACAAACTGGACACTAAAATGAAAGAACTAAGAGCAAAGTTTCAGCTTTCTGAAAGCAAACCTAACTTGTTATTATTACTATTGACATTCGTGGATCAAGATAGACACAAATAGGTACTGCATTTAATTTTTACTCGTGTGTTCATATGCACATAGATAGTGAGACTAATTTTTCAATAGTTTTTGTGTAAATATATAAATGTATTATGTTTGTATAGTTAGAAGGAATGGATAATTGTTGTTTGTCTTCTGTGTTTCTATTCCTGGAGTTGTTTTCACAAATGTTGACAATGTCTGATGGAGACTGATACGTTTTTTGTGTTCAGTGTTACTGTGAACCAACAGTTACTGCAATACTGTCATTTCCCAGTCTGGATTGCTCGCTAATTTCCCTCACGGCTTTTTTCCCAGTGGGTAGTATTACTGTGCTGCAGATGATACAGAAACAGATGCTAGATTTTGACACTCAGAAGTGAGGGTTTTCAAACCTGCCGAGCTCCGTCCTGTCTCCTTAGTCCACACATGAGGGGTGGGAAGTAGCTGGTAAGGACTGCAGAATCCAACCCTCCCTGAGAAAATAATATGTATTGTAGTAAATATTTTCATTTAATTTTACTTTTGGTTACCACAGATAGCTTAAACAGTTGTGCTGATGTGATCCTCTAAGATTTAACTCCTGGCATTAAACTGCACAAAAATGGTGTCACAGATGATAAGGAACAAACCCAAGTCTGGTCTGAACGGCTCTAGATGGAGAAATTATTGCTGTTGATATGTTTGGCATGGTTGTGGCAGTAAAGACAAAGGTCGGTTTTCCTACTTCAAATGTTCGTATCGGCATCTATCACAAATCCTCTTTTTGGCATGTTTTAAAATAAAATCTTCTAGCTCTTTTTTTTTGTTTAGGTTAATGTCTGTGTTTAAGCAGCTGTTTTGAAATACGGTGCCATTTTTACACCAAAAAGAAAAATTGTTTACTTCTTTTACATTTTTTGGCACCCTTTTTTCCTTTAAATGTAGACAGCTACAGTCAAAACTAGCAGCATGGTTCATAACAAATCCAGTATTTGCTGACTTTAGCCTGGTCTTTGCTTTTCTGCCTGGGGAGGTCACAAGCTGTAAGAATGTGCTGGATGCTGGGATCTGCTTGCAGGGGCTGTGTGCAGCCTCAGCTGCTCCCTCCGGCCATGGCACTCTGCTTTCCTCGTGATTTGGGATCAGTCCCTGTTCTGGTCTGCCCGAGCCTGGCTTCCTCTGCAGGGCCATATCCGAGTGCCCTCAGCACAGAGGAACACCCTGTCATCTTCCCTGAGCTTTTTAAAATGAAAAGAGGCTTGAAAAATCAAATTACTCACGGCAAGGCAGTAGAGGAATAGCAGCAGGGCATTTTTTTAATGCTGCATTTTCGCACTGACCCTTTTACTGTATGTTTTATTTGACTGGGGGCGGAGATTACATTTAATTTTGTTTCATGTGCATGCTCTTCTGGCTGGAAAGTTGCGATCAGATCCTTATCTGGCTCATTTAACATCCTCTCTGCCAGGGCTTGGCAGGGAGTTCATAAAAGCCTGTCCCCCAGCCTGTCAGACATTGTCCCACTCCATATAAAGCAAGACAATCTCTCCTCCACAGTCTTTAAATATTCTTCTTGTGCAATTATTTGTGCAAGTGGAAATTATTCAAATATCCTTGGAAAGCAAATAAAAGAAGAAGCTGGAGTATGGCTGAAATTGCCATTTAAATGCTTTTAAATTGTGGAAGCTACTGGCAAATAGTATTTTGGAGTATTTTCCCTGCTTTAATGATACTGTACACAGAAGTTCATCAGGTATAGTGAGAGGCAATTTCTGGCTGGGGAAAGATAAATGTTGGCTTTTCAATTGCTCTTCAAGGTGCTGTGTCATTGAAATACACATTGCCACTCAAGACACAAACAGAAGTCCTATGGAAAATGTCATTAAAACGATTTTAAAATTTTTTTAAGCATAAAATCAGTATTATTTAGTCAGGTATTGCATAGGCTACATTACCTTTCCTCAGATAATTTTCTGTTTCTGCATTCATAGATATTTTAAATTATTGTTATTATTATTGTTATTTTTTGTGTTATACATTTGTCACGGGTTTACCCTGTCTGGGTGCCAGGTACCCACCAAAGCTGCTCTCTCACTCCCCTCCTCTGCTGGAGAGGGGAGAGAAAATACAACAAAAACTTGTGGTAGAGAAAAGGAGCAGGAGAGATCACTCAGCAATTACTGTCATGGGCAAAACACTTGACTTGGGGAAAAATTAATTTAGTTTTATCAAATCATAGTAGGGTAATGAAAGATAAAACCAAATCTTAAAAACGCCTTCCCCCACTCCTTCCTGGGCTCCATTCACTCCTGATTTCCCTGCCTCCTTTCCTGAGCAGTGCAGGGGGATGGGAATGAGGGTTGTGGTCAGTTCATCATATGTTGTTTCTGTGGTTCTTTGCTCCTCAGGGGAGGACTCCTGTGAGTCTTCCCCTGCTCCAGCGTGGGGTCCCTCCCGCAGGAGACAGTCCTACATGAACACTCTGGTGTTGAGTCCTTTCCATGGGTTACAGTTCTTCATTAACTGCTCCAGAGTGGGTTGCTTACACTGGACACGGTCCTTCAGGACCAGGCTGTTCCAGTGTGGCTTCCCTGCAGGGCCACACATACTGCCAGAAAACCTGCTCACAGCCTCCTTTGGGAATCCACGTGCCAAGGTGCATTACACTGACGTTGCGTGGTTGTGATTGTTTCCAGCTCTACGGCTATTGCTACCAAGACAGCAATGACATCCCGGACACACTGACAACCATCACTGAACTGGGCTCGCCTTTAGAGATGATTCAGCTTTTACAGACTTCCTGGGAAGACAGGTTTCGGGTGAGTAACAACTGTTTTATATGGACTTTTAGGAGAGTGAGAAATAAATAATGTTATGAAGCAGGGGTTGTGTTCTCTTCAGCGCAATTCACGTTTATTAAATGTTTGTTTTGCGTATGATTACATCTCTGTTTAGAAGCAGTATTTAGCACTCCCCTTCTGTAGTGTTTAAGATACTGTGTTATTTTGTCTGTCGATGCTATCTAATTGTAACCAGTTATATGGTTCTTACATGATATCTTGAAACATTTCTTACTTGTTAAAGCTTGAGGCCCAGGATTTTTGGCATTGTGCTCTGCAACTGGGATTTAAACAATAGAAGGATGTTACATTTCTCTCCTGATCCTTATCATAGATTTGTTTTATAATTGTTTTCTACTGCTTCCTGCTCTGTTCTTTTTTTCGTGGGGAAAGAGTGAAACAAATGTACACAAATCTCAAACCCAGTTTGTCCAATGCACTGGCAATTTACCAGGAGCACGAAGGTCACACTTAATTTGTCCAAAATGAAGCCAGACTGCAGCAATGCTTTGATCAAGACAGCGCTGTCTCACTTGGTGTATATGGGGATGTGTCGTTGTCTGAGGTTAAGTCCCTAGGACGTTGAAAGGCAGCAGCAGTTTCCATCTGAAACACTTTGTATTGCTTGACTACATCTGTGCCAGAAAATTAAAAGTGCGCCTGAGTGAGCTCTGAGTCGAAAGAGAAAGGTGCAGCCCACGGCTCTGCTGTTGCATTCCTGCACTCTCTGAAGGCTGCAAGCAGGATTCCTGTTGGAAACAATCCCCGGGCCGTGCTGCCTTCGGGATTGTGCCTGGGGACAGAACTGTGCCTGGGATCAGTGCTGGAGAACAGCCTTGGTCCTGGTCAGACCCGGCCAGAGACCATGCTAGCCAGTGTGCAAGTGGGATTAAGTTTCTGTGCCCAGGAATGTTCCCTGGCAGAGTTTATTTTACTCATACTGCTGTAGCAAGTGTGTTCCCTGCACTAAGCTTTAGCTCCCTTTTCCTGAAAGAAGTGCGGTCTTGATAAGCAGTGGAGGTACTCAGCAGGGTTCCCAAAACACAGGACCACCTGCCTTTAGCTCGTCTCATCCAGGGAATGCAAATAATGGACTGTGACAGCAATTATTTACAAAATAAATGACCGAGAGATATATTAGATTATGGGTAATGAACAGAGAGGTTTCCTTCCAGTGTGGATATTTCTGAGTGAGCAGTTGCAAAGGGAGGTAAAGGAGATTTAGATGAAGATGCTGATCTGGTTCACAGAGTTAGAATTACAGGTGAAACATTCCTGTGATCACTGTAATGAACTCTTAAATAATGTCATGCTCATTAGTTTGTCTAGGATGCAACTAACAGAGAAAGCAAGGAGATAAAATAGTGTCTTGTTGATAGTGAGACTTGTTTGTGATCCAGTCCTGAAAATGACTGCATAAATCCGTGGGGTTATTCCTACAAATGATAATTTCCTTGCGTGGAGGGACTCAGCAGTAAGCTGAGTAAGCCAGAGGTGTGTGACACAGAGCAAAGCCTTCATCTGTGTGCTTAAAGCTTGTTGTAAGGGAGTATTTGCAGTCCCAGCCTGCAGCAGGTCTGCAGGGCAGAGCCTGTTGGGGCTGGTCACAGAGGTTGCTGGTGCAGGAGCAGGGGCTTTTTGGCACTTAAGAAAAGGCAATAATTCCGGCTGACAGCCTGTGGGTTTGTTCAAGCTAAATTCTGGGTGTGTTGGCAATTGAAGATACTCTATATTAGAGGTTAGCTTGGGCTGGATGTGCTTTTTCTCTACAGAGTGTTGCAGGATAACACACACATGAGTTCTGTATCCTTCCAAGGGGAGGTTAGTTAGGGTGGTCAAGTTTAGCATCCCATAACCAGGCCTATCTACACCTACAAACCTCTCCGTGTGAACTATGGTATCCTGTAAATAGGAGAAAAACATTCTTGTCTGCTCAACCAGGGGAAGGATTATGTAGAAGCATGAGATGGTTCTGATGTCCTACACGTGGAGGGTCTGTGAGGGATAACTTCAGCTGTGCTCAGCTTTCTTATCAAGGATGCGTTGAGGTGCACCCTTGAGTGTATTGATTATGCCCCAAGATTGAATTTGGATTTGACTACTTCAATGCACATGACCTTAACATTGTATTTTAATGGAGAACAAAGATTATATATAAACAGTAAAAAGCCTGCTAAACTGAGCAAGACCTGTTATTTATTTAATACATAAAATAAAAATTCCAGTATTTAACTGTGTTCATATTACTGCTACATTTGGATTAATAGGTTACATAGTGGATTCTAAAGGAATGCATAAATTGAAAACAGGACTTTGGTAAGGGGGCTGAATTCAATGTTCATCAGGGTTGCTGTACAGTAAGAGTTACTCAAGTTTCTAACCTGCAGTAGAAAAGTGAAACATCAGCACAGAGCTCCCACCTCAGGCTCAGAGTGGTGCATGAGGATCCACCAAGGCACACCCACTAAGGCAGACACTTACTCTGAGGCGTGGTGAAGAGTTACAGTGGGCCTAGGGAGCTCTTCTTCCTGGGAATTTGCTTCCTTCTCCCCTGGAAAAAGGAAACATCAGAGGGAAGAGTGGAAAAAAATTATAAAAACAGTCAAGAGGCAGGATCAGTACAGAGGCAATACAGACACTGTCTGCAGTTGGAGCTCCAGGCACGGGTGCAGGGCAGTTCAGCCAAAATTTCCAGACCTGGAGTTTGTAAAAGAGCAGGATCAGACTGTGTGGTCAACGCCTGTGTGTAATGTGTTATTAAAAGTTAATGCTTTTATTTCGGTTAAAAGTAAGAATAGCAACAATGAGCCCTGCTTCAAGGGTAGTGTGGGAAAGCACTTGTAAAGAAGATTATTTTTGTTTCAAGTCTCTCGGGGGTTTACAATCAGCTATGTTAATCCTGTGAAAAATACCTTGGTTGCAACATTCAGTTTTGAGAGTAACTTATAATGCTTATATTAAGTCATAAATTTATGAACATATCTTCAGCTAAAGTGGATTTGTTGTATACTTTGCACTGAGAAAGTAGTGTGAGGTACCCATGTTTTTGTGTTTCAGATATGTCTCAGCTTAGTTCGGCTTCTGCATTATTTGGCTCACTCTCCCCTCGGCTCGGTGACATTACTGGATTTTCGCCCTCGGCAGTTTGTGATTGTGGATGGGGAGCTGAAGGTGACAGATCTGGATGATGCCAGCATTGAGGAGAGCTCTTGCACCAGCAACAGCGACTGCTTCATGGAATTCCCTGCGAGAAACTTCACCCTGCCCTGCTCGGTTGAGGGACGGTGCCAGAGCATGAACGAAAAGAGGAATCTCTACAATGCCTACAGGTCTGTGATCAGATAAAATAGTAGAGAATTAAGAGTGGGCCTAGAGCTCCAGCATCCTGTATAGTTATTCACATCAATGAGCACAGGCTGTCTCAGAACCAATACCCAGCAGAAGTGAAGCCATGAGTTATTGTTTCATTTGTGAAAATACATGGCATTTATAACTTCTGAAATGTTTTGCATACTCTGAGTGTGACTCACCACTCAGTCTAATTCTATGTTGCTTGAAGCCCACTGAATCCTTCACTCAAGTAGAGATTTTCATAGGAGTGAAGCAGAAGCACCTGCGGAGCTGGGGGCCCACAAGCTCTGTGGTGAGACGATTCCAGCAGCTCTTTGGTGTGAGTTGAGGGGTCATCACGTGTTTTGCACCACCAGCTGAGCAAAGGGCTGGCTTCAGAGGCAGAGTTAGAGCTCAGTTCACATCCTGCCCTCTGGCTCAGTGCTCTCTGCCTTGCTGGAGCCCGCTGTGGTAGGGTGATAACAGCCCTGGGGCCGCCAGAACCACCCTTAGTTGCTGACAATCTGGGGTCTGAGCCCAAACCTTTCAAACAAGGGGTGATCTTTTCACCCTCCCCACCCAGCCCCTGGTCTGTGTGAGCAGGTGCTGGGGGACTCGCTCCCAGTGCTGTGCCCACAGTGGGGGACACGTGGCTGGTGGACCATGCTGGACCAGTTGGCCATTCTGAAGGAAGTGTTCAGCTATTGCAGCCATATTCCAAATTTGATTCTAAAGGTGTGTCCAGATTTACAGCTGAGTCCTTCTGGGCGATGGCTTTGTGTTTGTGGTCATGGCTGTCCCCCATCAGCCATCACTCCCCCGGAGGGCTGTGTGGGATGCTGGGGGAGCCACATCACTGCTTTCCAGGGAGCCAGTGGTGGATGCTCAGTGCTGTGCTCGTCCCGCCATTGCCGCTCCGTCTGATGGGCGCTGCTGGGACAGGCGGCTGCCTTGGCTGATCCAGATAGGAGGATGCAGATCTCAGAGCAGTGCCATAATGGTGTGCTCATTTCTTAGGCTTCCCTTTCAAGTGCCATGCCATTCACTGCCTTCCAGACCACAGCGAAGAGAGGCGCTCCAAAGAGAGCCTTCTGCTTTGGTCACAGGGCGCTCACCAGCATGTGTGTCACATTAGCTGACCACACTGAAATGGGCTGCGCCACATGACAGCCATCTGCAGTTGAGCAGTGCAGTATTTAGTGTGTCCTGCAAGATTTTCCATTTCCATTTGCTTGGCTTAAAGATCTTGCTTAGCTTGCTAGCTTTTGGTTAAGACTGTTTTGCTGTTTCTGGGTAAGAAACCTTTAATAGGCACTCATCCATCTCGGTCATAAGTGGGGACATGTCTGTGGTGTGGTGGGCTTGTGGCAGGTTGCTGGTCACGCTGGGGGAAGTGGTCTTTTTCTAATACAGTTTTTAGTATTGCCTTTGAACTGCTCTCCAGTGTGTATTTCACGCACAGTGCCCCAGTGTTCTCAGCCCCTGCTTTGCCTTAATCCCACAGAGACAGTGGGGTTCTGTTGAACAGTGGATTCATGTGTGGGAGGCTGTGACCACCCATGCTTAGGCGTTACAACAAACCCTATGCACTTGTCTTGGAAGGTGAAATCCTCACTTCGTTAGGGATAGGCTGCTAAATTTGTTATTTTCATAGGTGCACTCTGTTGCTGTAGGCTTAGAGGTTGCCCTCTGATGCTTTTAGATAGAAGTCAAAAGCAGCAATATGTCAAACAGTGCATAGACCCCTTGTAATTTTAAATAGCACACCCTAGCCTTGAAAGCATACTTAAATCTATCTAGCTGGTTTCTTTATGAGGTAAATAATTAAAGGAGAGAAAACATTTGGGAGAAACCTCTACAAGAACTGGCCCATCTTGACTTTCAGGTGGTTACCTCCTGTCACAAATGTGTCTCACTGTGTTTTCTTCCAAATATTTGGGGGAACAGTTTTCAAAGCACTGGACAGTTTTGAAAGTAAACATAACTAATATTTTGAACTGTTAACCAATGGATGAGATGAATTCTCCATTATTGAGAATTCTTAAATTAGGATCAGATAGTTCTCAAAAAGAAACAATTTGTAGGAATGAATGTAAAAGGGTCTGAGATTCAGTGTTGTGCAGATCACAGAGGATGCCACTGGCCCTGGAATCGATGAGTAACAAATGTTCCTGCAATTAAGTTGTGCAGACTCCAGTGTCTGTACATGTCAGGATTTCACATGTGGGTGTTTGCAGTAGAACAGTTGTATGTTTCTGTAGCCCTGTAGCTACGGAAAAACAATAACCTCCATGACTTGCTTCCAGCCAGCACTGAGCAAACTTAGGGACAGCTACTGAATTTTTACAAAGAACTATTCACAATCAGTTGGACTCTGCTTTAGGGATAATCTCTAACTAAAAACAGTGAGGTGAAACTCACCAGACAAATTATTTGTTACAATGTTATGCTGCTCTTCACATTTCGGTATGTATTTATATTGTCTGTTTCATACTCATCCTTAAGAAAACCTACCAGTGGATTATCCCACTTGGGAAAATCATAAACACTATTTTTGTTGGGGATGATAAAGGGAGTTACATTCTCAAAGAAATATTCATTGTGTAAGTAGAGTGTCAGCTCAATAATACCTGCATCTATGATCAATTTTTGGTATCAGTAACTGAATTTTCTAATTTGCACTTATGTAAAGTATCTGCTGGTCTCCCTCCTGAGCAGGAGTCCCTGGGGTTTCCAATTGACAATGTGGTCTCTGTATATGAAAAATTGTTTACTTTGCAAGTTAGATGTGAAGCAGGGCAATATCCCAGTTGTATTCCTGTTCTTTTCATTAGCTAATATTTATGTCCAATAGTTCCGTTTATATTGTCAGATCCTGACCTGTCCACCTCCATTTTAGGTTTCTGTGGCACTGGGTTTGTTGCAATAGGGAGTAGTATTGGCAGAGTAATAGATCTCTAAAGGAAGAATATGAAAATTAAATGTACTTCAAGGGGTGGTAATGGGATATTGTTTTTTCTTCTGCAATAAAACATCTTAAAATAGAGTTGTGGAATCTCCTTCTCTGTAGATATTCAGAAGCCATGTGGACACAGCCCTAAGTAAAGTGTTCTGGGGGATCCTGCTTGAGCAGGGAGGCTGGACTAGCTGACTTCCAGTGGTGCTTTCCAACCTCACCCATTCTGTGATTCTGTGATTCTACATCTATCAGTGAATACCTACAGGAATGCATCTTGAATATAGATAAATGATAGGAACAGAGAGGACATTCTGTATTCCAGAACCATTAAAACAATAGAAGGCGGCTTGCTCCTGGCAACTAATTTGAAAGTCTAAGAAAAGTGTAGTAAAGAAAACAGTAATTTCACTTATTAGAAATGGACAGCAATTTAATTTATGAACTTTCAAGGTTTGAAAAATAACAAAGCCCAAGACTTACAGGGTTGATGGCATCCTTTTAGTTTGTTAAAGTACAGACAGCTTTGCAAATAGTCACAATCCGTGGGGCTTCACAGCAAATTGCTGTATTAATGGAACATTTACATGTAGGTACAAGGCAGCCTTGTATGTAGCAGCGTGCTCTAGGTATGCCAGACAGCTGTGTGAATAGTCTCAGCTATGTATTTATTTGAGTATAGAATACCATTATATGTCCTGAATAGGTCAGTGGCATATAAGCAATAGGAATTTTATTCCTTATGATGTTCAGGAGTTACCAGACATTTGTAAACTCTTGCAAAAAAAAAAATTCAATATTGGTTACTTTTCTATTGCAGGTTTTTTTTTACCTATCTTCTTCCACACAGTGCTCCATCCTCACTGAGACCATTACTGGATAAGATAGTCAATGCAACAGGTAATCACAATAAGCATGGTAATGCCAAGCATTTGCTTTTTTAGTGTAACTGTCATGTTTGGGAGGGGAGGGTGCAGCTTTTGTGCTCACTGCAATAGAACCAGATTGTTTTTCTATCTAGGATAAAATTGCTCCTGAATCAAGAAGGCAAGAATGGGCTCATACACCAGAGAAATCCCAATTTTAGATTTTACTAAGCTTCACAGAAGTATTTGTTTCATCCTGACACCTCAGCACTGAGGTGAACTGCATCAGAACGCAATTCCTTGGGGGGTCTGGAAGAACTTCTGTCCCTGAAAAGGGAAATTTTTGTGGTAAAACCCAGGATAATTTCTCATTATCAATGATGCCAGTGATGTTTTATACCACAGAAGCTAGAAGTTCAAATGACATTTCCATAGATCCTTCCTGATTACCAAGATAGAGCCTTTGAGACAAGAGTAGTTGGCTGTAAAACTGATTTGAGGTTTTCAGTGCCTTGCCCCAGTGTGCATCCAAGGAGGAAATGACTGATGCTGGGCTATAGCCAATGAGCAAGCAAAGCTTTGGAGTTCCCTGTATTGGCTGACGTTGACCCCCTCTGGGGAGTTCTCCTCAGTGTTTTCTGCCTGCAGGCCTGGGGCTACCAGCTGGACAAGCCAGCCTCTGGAATGCCTGGGTCATGTCAGGTGTGAAACCAGACTTGTAGGAACAGGGATTTCCTGCCCATGTCACAGCCCTGCCACGGAGCAGGGCACCACGGGGCTCCCATGCTCAGGGCTTTGTTCAAATGAAACCTCGTTTTGTCCTGTGCAGGATGCTCCTCATCTAAGTCATTCTTTTGCTCTACTTTTAAAGGAGAACTTCACTGGGGAATAGATGAGACAGCTGCTCAGCTGGAGAGAGTTTTGAACCTGTATAAGAGTGGGGAGTACCTGCAGAACACAACCCGGATACCGAAAGCTGGTAAAGTCGACTTTCTTGAAAATCAAAATCCGAGTCTTTGTCATTGTTTTGAGGTTTGCAAGGGCAAATGTGCAGAAAACAAGCCTCAGTGGTCCTTGAAATCATGAATGTGATAGTATAAAATGCTATCTGCTTTTTGCTTCCTGTGAGGCTCCTGTAACCCTCCTCAATAAGTGATGTAGCTGGACATTCGTGTGAGCAGGCCGTAATAGGAATAAGGAAATCCAAAGGGAGCTCTCCATGACAGACTTATGGAAAATGGTGTTTCATCACATCCACACACTGCTGTTGTACTGTCAGAACCTGCCTGAACATGAATTGGGGAGAATCCAGTCATGAGGCTGTAAACCTCCATAGGTTTCCTGGGACTTAAAGGGATTTCTTGTAACATAAGTACTTGTAGATTGGAAGAATAAAATTTTTACTTCCTTTACAAGAAAAAAAATAGTATGTCCCTCAGCTTCTGCTAGCAATAGAACAAAAAAAAAAAAAAAACAGAGAAAGGGACAGGATGAAAACAAGGCTGAATAATAGTACCTTTTTCATAATATGTCTGTATGCTATTCAAGCTGTGGTATGGAGTGGTGCATGTTCTTCCTAGAAGGATAGCTGTGGAATTGTACACGTCAAAGAATTTTATGTGTGCTGGAAATGACTGTTGAGTCCAACAATTGTAAAAACTGTTTTGCAAATTATTTTTGTGTACGTACAATGTTCGTGTCAAACTGTCAACATAATTGACTGCAAGTTGATAGGAAAATTATGGCTTTGCTGCAAAAGCTCAGTAAAGAGGGAAAGATGGGTTCTAGATGAAGATGAATGTTGGCATAGGGGATTTGAAAAGTTCAGTGGAGCATTTGCTCAGTGAAAGAGACACAGGAGCCAAATTTATACTGGTTGTAGCTCTGTTAACCTCAAAGGGCCATGATACCAGGGATGAATTTGACCCACTTATCAGAATAATTCAATATTTATTTTGTTGTAAAATTGGCAGGAAAATTGTTGCAGGTGTTCATTTAACTTTCTAATTTTCAGCTTTTCATCACAATCTGTGCTGAGTGATACCTGTCAACACAGCAAAATTATTTTCAGCAGTACAATCAATAGTACAAACATGTCCTTTGTTGAAGAAGTGCCAGGAGAGCTGAAGTTGTTCTATGATGCTGGTTGATTCCAGATCTCACTGCTGTATCAGGACGAGGTGAAGTTTTTGAATTTTAGAGGTCTGTCAAGTTTATAAGGACTCTCAAGGAGAGAAGCTTTGGACAGCAGTAGTCAATGTAACAGAGCAGGTTTCCACAGATACAAAGCAGAGCTAGCTCTGTGTGTCTTTAGCATCTGTAATAATTACACATTTTTGTGTTCATTTAATTCTGTAGAGTCCTGGATAATATAACACAGAATCCACTGCCCTTGTTCATGGTTAGTAATGCCCTGCTCTGCAAGGAGCCCTTTTTATTTGCAGGGCACTGCTCATGGATTTAGGCACTTTACAGTGTGACCAAAGATGTTGAAAATCTGTAAGTGCTTTGTGTAACGTATTGGATAATGTACATTAAATAATGTGAGTGTAATACTGAATTCCTTGATAGGAAAAGGTTCTCAACCACGGGCAAGCCTGAGGAAGTGGGTATCTTACTGGAAATTGCACTTAGATGAGATGTGTTCTCAGACTTAGCTGCCATGCCTTTAAGATGTGCAGGCCTGTTTCTTGTTTGTTCTAAGGCTACTTTAACCAAACAGAAAAGGTATTGTAATTTCTTTCTGTTTTAAGACTCCCTTTCCTTGCCAGACGAGTATGAAGAAGTAATATCATGAGGGTTAAAATGTGCCTACATACCCACTTGCATAATTTTAACTCCAACCATAATTTTTCCTCAACTGATATTTGACTGATACTTGATATTAATACCGTGCTGGAATTAATTTGTAATATTTTTCAATCCAGAGACTATGGAATTAGAAATTACTAGTTAGAATTTATTTGGAGATAATGGAATGAGGAGTTCTCCTGTGGTACAGTGAAGTTGCAGGAGAGGGTGACAGGTGTCCTGGAAAGGAGTGGTGTCCAGGGAATCAGTCTCTTCCACTGGCAGGATGTTACAGCTGAGGTGGCCTCCTGACCACTGAAACCAAGGCTGAACAGCTGAGCAGATCGAATAGTTTGTATAAATCTTGGCAGACAGGTAGACAGGGATGAAAAGGAACACCTGTGATATTTTCCCAAGCTGTCAGTTGAGGTCCTCCTTTGGTCCTCTTTGGACAAAAAAATATTTTTAAGATTGCGTGATTTTATAAAATATTTTCTGTGTTGCTCTGCAGCATAGAGAAAGTTCAACAAGGGTGTTTTTCATCCAGTGCTAAGTTAAGATAAAATTAGAGCTGATATTTGGTTCTCAGGCCAGATTGGAGTTAAACAGCTTTGCATTCATATCCCAATATGTGCCAAGATGGAGGAGGCACAAGTTTGTATCCATTTTGCTCCAGATGATAGAAATCTCACAAGGTGTCTCACTCCTGGGATTTTCACTCTCACAAATAGTAGAAATGACAAGAATTTGTGATGCCAGTCCCCTGGCATCTAAAGGTTCGTGATAAAATAAGTCCTTTCCAGTGCATGATCTATTTTGAAATCCTAAAAGAGCAGGAGGAGAATTCAGATCCAAGAATTGTAAGGTTTTGTTTTGGTTTGGTTTTGAAAAGAAACTACAGAAGGTTCAGGTAATGGTGCCTCAGAATTTGTCTTAGGTCTTAAATGCTTGGAATTATGCACTATCTTGGATAGAGCATTGTAAATTCATACTAGGAAAGACAACATCATTGAAGTCACGTAAGGCCATAACTAAAACATTAGCGTTGAGGAAACAGTGTGTTATCTCTGTGAACTTATGTTTTTGAAAGGAAAACCTCCTCCTATGAACACCACAAAGTGAGAAAGGTGATATTGATAAGCAGTGGGGAAGTGACACGAAGAAAGTTCTTGTCAGCCCTAGTGTTCCCATAAATAAGATTTAACAAGATGACATAGTCATGTTACAGAAGGTCTTGGATATTAAGCTTTCACTGTGCTTCAGTTGTAAAGATTTTATAGTGCTGTAAATTATATTATGCCCTGGACTTTGGTTTAGTATCCTAGAGTAGAGGCGTGGGAGACATTTGATAGCTGTGTATGTGTTCTGCAATCATAAATCACACTGCTGTTCATGTTGATATGGGAACATTGCAGCGTTTAAAACAACACCAGGAACAAATACTTTATATTCTATTGGCTGTTGGCCTCTCTTGCTGGAACCCAGAAAAATGTGAATTAAAACAGGAACCATGTATTTCTTCTGACATATGTTATCTAAAAATGATTAAATCATTCCATTAATTATCCAGATTAAGGAGACTATAAAAAAACTACTGATGTTCATCAGTAAAGTCATGCCCCAGTATCAACGTTTTTATTACTTCAATCAAGTGACAGTGATTTGTACCAACTGTGTATCTGGCCCTTGAGCTAAGCTCCAGCCCTTCAGTTAACTCAGAATTTACTCAGAAATGCGTGAAATCAGCTAACACTCATAAATCGGATAGCTTTGTTATTCATTAAAGCTAATAGATGACCCATTATTAGGTCTGGGGGTGTGCAGCCCACAGAAAGCTGTAATTAGCTGCTGTTGTTAGCTGAAAGCACATTCTCAAAGCTAAAAAAGCTGGAAGGCTGGACATAAAGCACAGACACGTTGTGTTTTCCTTTGTCTCATGACAATTTGGCAGGATTATGCTGTATGTAAATATTTACTGTACAACAGTGTTTTGAAAAAAATATTCTGCAGGGTCACTATAGCAACCTGCTTAGGAAACTGTAAATCCACCCAAGAATTATTGAAATCAGGAACAAACTGCAGCCCAGGTTCCTGCTCTTAATATATTATAATACATCTTACTAATCTTATATTTTTAAAAATTATTTTTATACATGTGCCTTTGGTGTCCCTTTCCCAGAGCCCTCAGGGGGAAAGGTGCACAGGGCAGGAAGTCTCCCTTTACGCCCTGCCTTGCTCGGAGGGCTCTCCCATCAGGAGCCAGGCAATCCCAGCACGCAGGAATACAGGAGCAGGTTCCTTGGCACCCGTGTGGCACTGGCAGCACACTGGGTCTGGGCAGCTGTGCAGGGACCACAACCAGGTGGTTGTTGCTCACTCGTATCTCCACCACCGTGCAAACCATTTGCCCTGTTCCCTGAGCAATGTGTTCTGCGGTTGCTGAACTTCTTCTGGTCCAACTTGGCAGTGCACAGCAAAATACTTTCTGCTGAGGTCCTCAGTTCCCTTCCAGGACACTAAAGAAGTCACCGAATGTCTTTTATAAATCCTGTGGGTGTCTGTCTTCAAGCTTAGATGACCCAACACGTGACTGTAGGCAACTTCTGGCTTGTCCATCATCAGCGTCATTGTTTTTATGACTGAGCAGACCACATGCAATGTTTAAGCATCTGTAGGATGATTTTGGGCTTGCTGCCTTCAGTAAACTGGTGTGTGCCACAGAGGTGGCTGTGGGTATGGAGCAGCTCCCTGGGATGTGGGGCATGAGGCAGGAAAAATGCTCCAGCTGTGTCATGTTAACAGGAATAAAATGTAAGGGAACATGTCGTTCCTCTCGTTATTTATTTGTGTTTTGGTGACAGCCTGCATACCGATTTAAATATGGCTCTACTGCCAGCACAATGGAAGTGCATAAAAAGAGACACGGCTCGCCTCGCTCCCAGCCCGCGCGCAGGGAAGTGCCAGAGGACAGAAACGCTCCCCAAAGGAGCAGGGCTATCTCCTGGTCTGACGGCAAAGCCGTGTCCTGCCAGGCCAGCCTGTCTTTCCAAACAGTTGGGATGCGTCAGGACTGATTGAAAGCAGAGACCTGCGGGATGGGCCTGCCCCCTCGTTTCCTCAGACATACCAAAAAGTCGCTTTCCGTAGCAAACTGTGCAGGGTGCTTTGCGGGGCCTGTTGTCAGAAGCGTGTTTGAATGTGAGGTACTGGAACATGAGGAAAAGTTCAGCACAAAATGAAGCATGCTAAAAACATCAGTGCATTATTGTCTATTTTGGATCCAATACTGTTCTCCAAAAGCTCCCTGGGAATCGGAGGGAACTGTTTGTAGAGCAAAACACTGCTCAATACCACTTCTTGCTGATATTGGCAAGATCAGGCTCTTTCTGCTTACTTGTAAGCAAAGCAATTAAAAGCAATTCCAGAGTCGACTGCCAGTGTTCCTCTTGAGACTGGAGGAAAAAAGTAGGGAGAAAAAGGAGCAACATGATTTTTCTCTCAAGGATGAACGTGGCTTCTTCTCTGTCATTGACCCACAGTGTATTGGCAGATGATAAGAGAACTGGGCAAATCTCCAACAAGTAGCTGTAGTTGGTAGTAAAAATGCAGTCTGGCTGCTGTGGCTGAAATAAACGGTCATTAGGACTGATTAAAGTCAGATTTAGGGTGATTCAGACAGGCTAAAAGGGGGAAACCACAGGCGGTTTCACATAGTTTATTATATACTTGTGGAGCACTTTATATGATTCAGTCTAGTACAGTGAAAATGAGTATGTTTATAGATTGTACTCGGCTTTGGGGCAATACAGGTGGTTTTTGATGGAAAAAAAATTAGAATAAGAATTTAAAGCATTGGCTTTCTTTGATAGCTGTTGCACTGGTCAGTGATGCTGCAGATTGCTTTTAAAGATGACTCTCTTACTTGTCACAACAAGATCTTGGTTTGAGGATCACTGTGGCCATCATGGGGATGTGGCTAACATGCTAGGGAGCTTCTAAGATTTTGGCCCGGTCAAAGTAGCATGTTTTGATTGACCAGAACAACCTTGCAAAAATATTGTAAAACTATAAAAACTATCACAAAACAAAACTTCTGAGGATTGCCTGGATTCAGCATAGCAAGATATCTTGAAAGTCCAAAATGTTTACAAGAAAAAATGCTTTGTAGTAGGATTTATCTGTGTAATTGGGAGCTCCTGTACTACCTCCTGTGTGTTAAACTGGAGTAAATGCATTGTAATTGACATTACGATCAGGCTTACTGCATTGCATTTATTTGCTTCAAACCTCACAAAATTAGTAGATGGAGGGAAGGATTCTTTTTCTGCTGATACCAGTAGGAATGCCTTGCATTTCTCTGATGTATTCCTTGCCATTACCTTGATAGACTTTATGTACTCTCTGTCAAGCTATGTGTATGTACGCAAAAGTGTAAATTTATGGCTGCATTTATAGTATTAGGCAAGCATTTATTGGTTTTAAACACCATTAGTCTGGAAATTGACCAGAACTTTGACCTTTTTATGATGTGATTTACTGCTGTGAGCCTTCAAATTCCAAGGACTCCATTTAAGCAAGTTTCAGATCTTGGCAGGACAAAAACTTGAGCTGGAGCTGTCTTTAAGCCATTGGGGTACTGCTTAATTGAGTAACTGCACTGTGGTGTTCAAGGTGATAATTTAAAGGCGTAAGGGAAGCCCAGCTCTCCTGAGGGCTGAACCTAATGTCATTGCTGGGACACATCTCGGTGGAGGAGCATCCTTCAGGAGGGTCCTTCTAGTTCATGTGGCAGAAGTGCATTTCTTCACAACTCTTACAAATACGGGCTAAAGTGCAAGCTCCCTAAATCGACACTGTGCAAGTAAGAGATTCCAGGGATACTTGCCTTTACCATGCAAATGGGCAAGGCAGCTGCCTTGCTCTGCTGGAGATGGAGTGAGTTTTGAAGAGAAATGCAGTTTGCTTAGACCACCACTTGGTTAGTGTTGCAGTGAGTTTCTGATCAGTTCTGACTGTAACAGTTTAAGAGGAGATCTTGTGTTGGCTTCCCAGGGCAAGCAGGAGTGCCTGGCTGGTGTGGAAGCAGGAACCAGGGTGCAGGGCCATCACGTGTCTCTCTCCCTACTCCTTGTGGCTGCCTTCCCATTGGGATGCTCCTAAGGGAAGGCACTCCCAGGCAGCCGTCGCTGCTGCTTGCCATGCAAGGGGGGAGGAGGAGCTGCCTTCCCGCCTTTCCCCCTCACTGCATCCCACTCCCCTCCCTGCGGGCAGTGTCGGCTCAGATCCCCAGACTGCAGGTATCCAGTGGCCCGTGCCAGTTGGAGGCCAGTGTGACGGTGTGCTCTCAGTTAGACTGCAGTGTTTTCACCTATGCGGTGCTCGGTGGTCTCCCAGCCAAAGGAAAGTGCTCTTTGCACATGTGCCACACTGCCATGTACCTGTTACCTGTTCCCATTGGAGATGGTTGTGGCATTCCCTCATGCAGGAACTGGCAGGGAGCAGTGAGGAGAGAAGGGACAGCCATAGGGCTGTTCTGTGTGGTGAGACCACCCTGGCATGGCTGTTTCCATCCTCACTTGCACACTCAGACCAGGACCTTGCCATTGCCATTGCAGTTACTGCTGGCCCAACTCCGTTGATTAATGTGTCTGAACTGCCCAGATGATTTACCAGGCTTGGTCACCTTGAAAAAGTCGATGGAAAGGGAGAACTTTGTCTCCTACCTCTGACAGAGGCTCAGGTCACGTAAATCAATGCTGCTCTTTTGAAATCTGTGTATGCCAGCCGAGAGCCTAACCCCTGACAGCTGTACCGGGAGCCGTGCTGAGGAGAAGGGAAGTGCTATAGGCCTATTAAGAAGCATATCCGTGCTCAGAGGAGTTTAAATATTGGATGATAATTCAAAATAAGGGTCTTCAAGGTGGGCTTCTCCCTTGCATGAAGTAAAATACCTGACATGACATGAGGCTCAGTGCCGTGATGGTGTGCTGAGGGATGCTGCAGCTTCCTCCCAGCCCCAGCGTGGAGCCCATCTGACTCTCAAAGTGCCCTCGAGAAGGGCCAGGACACTCTGATGTGGAGAATCAGGCAGAAGCTTCACCTCCTGCTGCCACAGCAAGGACCATCCTTCTGTGAATGCCCTCTGTGGCCTGGGCCTTGGCACAGTGCAGTGTGAGGTGGCAATTCTGTGGTGTGCAAAGAGGAGCTGTGGATAATCACATTTTATATCCAGTCATCATGGCATGTATGCTGATACAAATGGTTACATATGGTGCTAACTACAGGGAATTGATTTTGTTTTTTGCTTTTGATTTGTGCATATCATTTTACTGATCTAGGCTGTGAGGTACAAATCAATACAGCAGTTGCCATGTGGAGATAAGAGAATATTCTGTTACATTCAATTATTGTTACACTACAGTTGATACAGAAACTGGGGAAAAAAGGGACTTTTACCTATCTAGCACTTTGATTTATGCTCTCTCTTCAGAAGAAATGCATAAATATTTTTGATGGAGAAAAGACCAGTCATAACGCAGAACTACATTTTGATTTTTATTTCTTCTTGTGCATGAATCTGCATTTCCTGAATTAAGAAAACATTTTTGCTTTTGATTTAACTGGGACCATGATCAGCTCTGATTTTGCTTCTTGTTGGGGCATGTTTCTTATGATACTTTTAATGAGCTAAGGCTTAAAGTAGAATGCATTTACGACATTTGTTTCCCACTATTTCAGACTGTGTGCTGAGAACGAGCACTTGTGAACATGCATTTCTTTTCCCAGTTGAAATACTGACAGTTTGGAGTAGCAGACACACTTGCCTTTGACTCGGTGGTGTTCTTACAATGTGCTGTATGAAATATTAGCAGGCTGAATCAGCAGAGCCAGGCAGAAAATGCCTGAACCAAAGTGACTTAAGAATAGGCTGTGAGTCAGGGCAGGCAGCTCTGGTTTCCATAATAGATACAATTAGAAGAAATATAGAATGTATTTAGTTTTTTGAGTAGAACGTGGGGAGGAGAGACAGGAGGGAACCATTAATTTGTGCGTCTGGAGGCTAAATAGAAATGTTTATAAATGATCAGTTGAATTTGCTGATGCATTCATTAGAGAAACCCCCGTTAGTGGCTGGGAAAGTGAGAGGAGCTGTGAACAGAGAACAAGAGGCAGCTCATAAAGGCAAGTGAGACTGAACGGCAGCCAAGGGAGAGGAGCAGTCGGCGGGGCAGCGCGGAGGCGCTGGGCGAGGACCACGCTGACATGCTCTCGCTACTTTTTTCCCCCCCTTCTCTTCAGAGGCCCATCAAGCGACTCCTCTTTTGTCCTAATCTGAGCAAGCAAAAAAAGTTTGCTTAATTAAAAGCCTGTCTTTTCTTCCTTCTCTAAAGGAGCCAGAGAAAAATAGCATGCTCTTCTGAGGGAGAGGGAGGGCTGGGAACGCCTGGTCAGGTCTCACCCCGACAATCCTGTTCACTGTTGAGAAGTAGGACAGTGAGTCAGTTCATTCAAGTGGATGCTGTTTATTCAATGGGACATTCTTCCTGTAAAACTCCTAATAAAACCAAAGCCTCGCCTCCGCAGTGGGGAAGGGGAAGGGGTTTTGTGCACAGACTGTTTATTTACAGACGCTTTCTGCAGAAAAAGGTGAGAAGAAGAAAGGAGGAAAGGAAAAGGAAAGTAAGGTGCAGAGCTATAAACACGTTTGGGAGTAAACCAGGGCTGGTACAGTCTAACCCGTCAGCTTTTCCGTCCATATATCCTGCTCCTAAGCTGTTCTAATAAACCTTGCTTGTTAAAAACAACCAGTTTACTGGAGCTTTCAAACCATTGCTTTGCTCTGATTTGCAGAGTACAGACGGGTGCCTGAAGCCTTTATTCCTGATGAGAACTACAGATGCTGGCCATCTTACCATCACAAGGGCTGTCTCCTCTCCGTGTTCGATGTCAACGAAGCCATTGAGATCTGTGACAGCTACTCCCAGTGCAAAGCTTTTGTCCTAACTAACCAGACGACTTGGACAGGTAGGTCCTGGATGCTGTGGAGAGGAAGCAGCAACTGAGTCACCTGCTCTGGCTGCTCTAAGTGTTTTAATACAGTTTGGGGAGTGTGTTGTGCTGGGCTGTGGGAGCCACCAGCAGTATCTAGAAGTGAGGTAGTTTCTGAAGGTTCAGCTGAGGCAGCTTCTTTTTTGGTGAGGCTTCTCTTTGCCAGCTGTCAGGAGAGCGGAAGCCTACAGACAGCTCACAGGGGCTGGCACTACAGAGCTAAGCATGTGGGCCCCAGGTTACCAAACCACAGGATCTGAAATGGGGTTTTTTTTGCATTTTTGTGCTTCTGGGAGGTGTGAACAGGCACTTCCATGAAACCAAGAAAAAAATAATTCCTGTTAACCTTGCCTATGGCTAACCAGTGGCTACGTCGTCATGTCAGCCTATCCATAGTTGGAACACTGCAGTTAATTAATATACTAAAAAAGTATTTATTCTGGCACAGGGAAATTCACAGGAAGTTTAGAGCAGCTCCTATCTCAGGTTACAATATTAAAAGCAAATGAGACTTAGTAGCAATATTTGTAGTCTTCTTTGTCATTCCCTTTGCCATATCATTCCTACTGCATGAGCACTTGAGTTTCTGCAGCTCAGAAATTTGCTCAGTGGTTGAGGCATCCCGTTTACTTTTAAAGAAAATAGTGTTATGGGAGCCCCCTAGAGAGGCAGGCTGGGAGCAAATAGCATTTGATTTTCTGAAGTTTGGAGAGGGAAGGAAGAAGTACAACACATATGGAGTGTATCTCTGTGGTCTCTGCTGCAAGGAAAGGCAATGATTTTGCAGTTCTGTGGGGCAGCAGGAGCTCACTGGGAGGCAGGGATGCGAATAAGGTGCCAGGTCAGTGAGTATGGGGAGATAGAAGAACTGTGTTGTGGCTCCCACAAACACCAAACAAAGAAACCTTGCCAAATTCAGCCCCCACTGGCCTCGGATACATGTGCAGCAGGTGTCTTATGCTACCCAGGCTGTTGTCACTTGCTGCTGCATTTTGTCTGAGGACTAGATACCTTGTTCCAGCTTGTTTAAAGCCCAGAGCTACAAAGTGATCAGCAAGAACTGTTTCAGAGAAAGTCATGTTTAATATACATTGCACTGATGAGTATTGGAAAGATTCAAGTGTGCAAATATGATTCTGCTCCTGTACAATCGAACAAATGTCCTTCATCTAAGCCCTGAACTCAATCCTGTTTTTATCAGAGGGAGTCTTGAAATACTTCTTTAAAGATCACATGGAATTTGTATTGAAATCTTCAGACCTTTCCTTCATTTACTGTGTTAGCTGTGCACAGCTGTATCTTGACCATAATTAGGTAAGAGTAAAGATTCTGAAACCAGGGGAAATTTGGTGTCATTTTGGACAAAAACAGTTCAGGTTTATACCAGCTGAAGTTAAGTCTTGCGTGGCCTGAAAAATGCATAGGTTGAAGTAGAATTTGAAATGTCAGTATTTTAAGGTAGACAACCTTTTGTTCATCACTTCTAAATTTTTTTCCCTTCCCCCCCTTTCCTATTCAATGCAGGTCGGCAGCTTGTCTTCTTCAAGATGGCCTCAAATCATATTGTGCCTGATCCTGACAAGATAACATATGTGAAGGTGACAGACTGACACCTAAAGTGGCTCAGTCTGACACGTGAGTGATAAGAGCTGTTTGTATATAAATATAGGCAGCTGTTAGGTAGAAGGCGGCTGTGGCCGGAGAAAAAATTGCACTATTACTCATTCTAATCTATAGAGTGCTAAAGGAAACTTTAAAGAAATAACCTGCATGACCAGGATGAATGTGCAATAAAACAAGATTTTGAAAATGTGATTTCAAAACAGAACAAAACAACCCAAAGCAAAGTACAAGAGACGATACACTGTTAGAGCATAATTTTGGTTATAAATCAGCTGGCAGCTCTGGCTTTTCTAACCAAGGTTAGGATAACATTTCTGACCTATACATGTGTGACCAGGGATGAAAGCTGATCATTTCTCTGGGAAGTCTGTATCCTCCACACTGATATTTATTTGGGCACGTACAATCACAACAGAGGAGCTGAAGCGTATCAGTTTGTCTGCTGAATAGCAAACGTTACTGAGGACAATCAGCATTTGTGTTAAAGCTATGGAATATGCAATGCCGGCGTATTTGTCAAACGGAAGGAATTGCTTATGTTTAGAATTGCAAGACTGCAACTAATTTTCATTTTTGCTTCCAATGTTATCATAAAGTTTCATTTTTAATTTGAAAGAGCCATTTTGTAGATCTAGCAAATCACATAAGCATATGAATAGTCCCACTGAAAGGGCAGGGACTTACCCAAGTGCCGAGTGCTTTGCTGGATAGCCCTAAGCATATGCTTACAATTAAGCCTGTGCTTAAGACTTTTGTTGAATCAGTTTGAATTGTTCAGGAAGCCACATCTTTGACAGACTGGCAAAGCAGTCCAGCTGGTTGAACAGTACTCATTTAATGACTATCTTGCAGTTATTCGTACCTTTTATCATCAGGTCCTTGGTTTTCTAAGGCATCGCTTGCTAATTCTTAGCGTGAATGAAGTAAATGACCTTAATGATGTCAAATGAATGCTAGCCTTAATTCTATATAAAATGCATCTTAAAGGCAGGGTGTGTCTAGAGAATTTGCTTTCAGTGAAAGCAATGAAGTAAATGCTAAAGTGACCAATGTCATACGGTTTTGTAGTTTGTACAGTCAGGAAAAAATGTGCTTTTGTTTCTCAAATTGTTTATTTTTGTAAAAAAAATAAAAATAAAAGATAAATAAAATTTCTTTTATTCTTTATTTTTGTGTGTTTGTGTTTCAAATAAATGCCTTAATCCAGTGTATTGTATGTAAACTTAGACTTGGGATATTTTTTCCAGAAAGGACTGAAGTTGTTCCAGTGGCTCCCAGGGAAGGGTCTGTTGGTGCCTGGAGTACTTGGTGGCTTTGTCTGTGGTTGCCTGTCACAAAGTGAGTCATGGTTGGAAGAGAGTGGTTGAGCAGCCTTTGCTGCTCTGTGCTTTGCATTATGCTGGTATCAGTCTTTTAGCACTCGGAAGGGGCAATGGTGAGAGCAAGACTTGATGAAATTGGGCCAAAGGTGTGTTTCTGCTGCCAGGGAGGGGCAGGGAAAGAGAGCAGGCGAGTCAGGGAAGCCGGGCAGCAGCGTGGCCGTGCAGGAGAGAAGGTCCGGCAGTGACACCACCGGCAGCGGGTCTCGTCTCACCGCGGTTTCTCTGAGGTCACTGGTGCCCTAATGGCTCTGGCAAGCGGATAAAGTGACATCCTGTAATGGCTGTAACTCACAAATTATCAAACTCCCAGCCATAATAGCTCAGCTGATTGTGTCGCTGTGCACTTAGGAACCCATCAATCATACTGTGGTAATAAACAAACACTACGGATTCTTTTTAAATTGCTGCATAAATCATGCCAACACATACTGCACAGCTCATTGAAGTGATAGGAGTTGTTGGCACTGAGGTGCTGGTATATATTTTGAAAGTCTTTAACCTACTGTGATTTCCTTCCCATTAAGCACTGCGCAGTTCCAAAAATACTCAGCATTTAAAAACATTCTTTAAATTTGAATTCTTTAGTTGCATTCCTATGTAAAAAATGCCAACATTTAAAAGAAAAAAAAAAGGCATCCAGGGTAATACTTTAATGTTGTAGTAGGTAACTGCAATAATTTAATTCCTTCACTTTCTGCATACCAGAAAAAATTGCCTCTTAAGTCAGGAATTGTTTATCCCTAGAATTAAACAAAGTTGCCAAACCAATTTACATCAGTTTTTGTAAACAGAGATCAAGAAAGCAAGAAAGAAATATAGCTGTGAGCCAAGAAGCTGGATTTTAAATTTCAGTGGTAATCAACTTTATACAGGCAGGTTTTATAACTCTGAGAGTAAGGCTTTCCAGTGGAAATGCTGATTAAAGTCTTAGTACGAGAGGTGTGATACTACAACAAGGGAATTTAACAGCTGTAATAAGCAGTGCTAAAATTCTGAATTTATGTGGAGAAAGTGATTTTTGCAGCAGTGGGTCTGATTCAGCAAAGTGCCTGACTGGCATTCGTGGCATGGAAACCTTTGAGAAGCCACAGAGGAGGAGGAAGAGAAGGAAACGACACAAAGTGCGTTGGCAGGTCTGGGCCAGTCAGCCTGGGACCTGCTTCACGTTTTCTGTGGAAAAGGCATTTCTATCTGTTTTTTCCCCTAACTTTTTGACTGCTTTTTACATTTCCTGGCTTCCTCAAGCCACAAGGTAGGAATATGAAAGACACCCACAGGGCTTTAAACGGCTGCTGTCTGTGTGTGCACATGCACGTGTGTGTATGTGTATACGTATTTATGTACGTGTCACGCTGAACAGGGAGAGCTTATTTCCTTAGTGAAAAACCAATTGCCTGTGCACAAAATGAAGTGCTAAACAGGATGTTGAGTTCATCTGGAGAAGTGAGAGCTCCGTGAGGCAATGGGTGCTGCAGCTCTGCAAGGGGCTGTGCTGAGGGTTTGGCCCGGTCCAGCGCCACATCACCCTGGCTGGTCTGAGGCTCAGAGCACCTCCAAGAGCTGCCCACTGTCTCCGTGATAGTTTGGTGAGGAGGTGATTCTAGCCCCACCACTGGGAACAGGCTCCAGGCAATGAAACAAGAACTGACCACCATCACCTCTGGCCTGATATCCTGAGGGTTGCAGGGGAGACATGCTGAGAGCTTTTCATCTTTGCTTAGACCAAAATAAAAATGTGTTCTTCTATTTTTCTCTGACTTGTCTGAGCCTACTGCTTTATCTCTGCTCATTTTTCAGAGCTTTCTCCCCAATTTCAGTGTGTCTTTTTAAGTAGAAATCTGAGGTCTCCTGTAATCAGCTTCAAACAGGTGGCCACAACTCACATCACATCTGGGAGAAATCTATGGTGATATTAGTAATACTGCCACGAGCACTCATTGCCATGAGACAAAGCCTGAAAACAAGTGGGCCCTGTTTCCAGCTGAGAAGCTCAGGTAAGTTTGTATAAGGAGTGAAGGGGGTTGGAGGGGCAGTGAGATGCTGACGAAGCATCTCAGAGAGATATTCTTTCAACATGAGATAAAGGAGTTTAGTGTAGAAGAACTATTTGTGATCTGCCCTGCCTTGTACTGCTTCACTGAAGCATTTTGCTTAGTCCTTCTGCCAGCCATGATCAAGTTTCCCGTGAGATTTGTGAGATTTGTGGGAATGGCAGAGTGGGGTGCAGGGAGGACAGCAGCTTGGCAACTTGGCAGTTCTCCCTGTTGCCTGTTACTATGTGTGGTGTGGCAACTGCAGGGGACAGTCTCCTGGGGCAGGACCTGACTGTGAGAGGTGCACAGTAAAGACCTTGTCCCTGCCTCTGACATTCACCTTATCAACTTGTACCAAGAGGATTTGTAATTCAAAGCATATGGAAGGTGGCAGTGAATATCCGGAGATCATATTATGTTGCCTGTCAGGAACTAATAATATGAACGGTGATGATATGAACAGCGATGTTCAAATTTAGCAGGGAGAGCCTTATCTTGTATTCTTTAGCTCTAAATTCTGTGAAGGCTTAACTACAACCTACTATCAGGGGGAAAAAAAAGGAAAAATGGAGTGGCAAGACTGTTCACAAGTTTTTTTGAGGAAAACATATCCCTAACCTTTTGGTCAAAATGTGAAATGGTGTTGAAAGGAGTCAAACAGATTCAGGTTGAAAAGACTCATCTGAAGTTTTCATCAATAGACTGTAGAAAAAAAAATGGGACTCAAAGAAGAAGAGGAACATTTGTGGAAAGCAGGCAGTATATAAAGACTTCTCAATCATACTATACTTAATGGTTTTTGAGATGTGATCATTGAATCCTTTTTTTTTGGTCAAGATATTGTTTTTCTCTCTCTGTGTTTTAAGCAGGAGCGAGACATGCTGGGCTGCCCTCCTCTAGAGCTCCCAGGGCACACAGAGTCCCTGTCCTTACTTCAACACAGACATGGGCCTTGGCATTTGAATTCTTTACAAGTAAGGTTCTTGCAAGTAAGTACAAGGGATTTTTTTCTGATTGGAATGGATGCTTTTAAGAGGTACATTTAAAAAATGTGAAGGAAACAAGACGTCGTGTTGCTTCCCTTTGTAGTTGTGTTCAGTCAACAATTGCCTTTGTGTAATAGGTGCCCCACTTCTCTGCAAACTGATGGGAAATATAATTCAGTAGGAGCCACCCTCATTATGAAACTGTCTTTGATGTCAAGCCAGAGGGCAAACAACACATTTATTGGAAATTGTGGCTTTTAAACAAAAAATCCCTGCTAACCACAGTTTTTAAGCAAAAGACTGGGAGGTTGAGAAAGAAGACTAAACTATCCAGTGGCTACTTGAAATGATAAAGCCAGAATCTGATCTTACTTAGTTTGATTTTACCAGTGTAGATCAGTTAATCCTTGATTAATGTTCACATAAAACAGAATCAGACTGTTCAATTTTAAAGTATCTATGGAGGAGGAACTCAGTAAAACCTAGCTCTTGGACCTAAATGTTTGAGCCCTATAAGTGAGGAAAAACACACTGATTTTCCCATATATACATCTGTAGGAGCACGTGTAGGTTCCTGTGAAATTTAAACAATGACAACATGAAGACTTATCTTTGTTTAGACGGAAGCTTTAGCAAGATGTAGAAAATTAAAGACATATTATTTAATAAGTAATGCCAGGAGGGGAATATGAATTCTACACGTTTACACTCACTGCTTAATAGGAATAATGCCATTCCTGTTTATCATCCTTCTGCCAAGTTCAAGTATGCCCTAAGAACAATTTCCAGTTTTCAATACTACAAGTACCTGGCATGTATGATGATAATGGTACAAATTGGCATTTATGAATTACAGCTTTCTATAAATAGACTACAAGGAATGCAGAGCAGCCAGTCAGACAAATAGATGACCAGGGGCACAGTGGCACTTTTAGAAGTCGGTGTATTTAATGTTTTATACAAGACCTTGGGTTTGTGCAAGTTCATGACCTATTAAAAACCTCATATGACTTACTGGCAGGTACTGCCTCATTCTTGGGCACAAACTGTTGATCAGCATGCATGCTACTCTTTCTACATGTTTTTCCATCCTGTCCTTTAACCCCCAAGAGTTACAAACCTAAAGCCTGTTTAAAGAATAGAAACACTTCAATTAAATGTCAGGTTTCCATCTGTACACCATTTTGATTTGTGATTCATTATAGAACTTTGGTCAATGAAAGCTCTTAAGCAGAAAGAATATTACAGAGGCAAAAAATAGTGCACATTTTGTCATACAGGCAGTGAATTTTTGAACAGGCTCTGCACTGTCTACCTGGAGAATTGAAAAGTTTAATGACCTGGATTATGGGTCAAAGTGGCAGATGTGAAAAGAAATCACCATTTTGCTGCCTTGTATTGCAACATATGTTCCATGGCCTATAATTATTCTGATATACAGTCCATTTCTTAGAGACCGAGCTCCTAGAATTGTGTATTCATAGGTGAACAAACTCCTCTTTGCCTCTTTTTACCAACTACTAAAGAGTAGGAGTAAAAAAGAGCTCTATGAGCATAATAATACTCTTGCTGTGGTAGTGTAGCTGTGGTGCAGTTGATTCTGCATGGCTCCTCTGCAGCAACAATCAAGGGACAAGAGTCGGCGGCTAAAAGTAGCAGTAATTCCAAAGTGGATGTTGATGCCAACCGAAGCCATCACTGGATGGCAAACATGTCTCATTCTAAAAGTAATAGGAAAGGGACATGAGAACTGCACAGTAAAAAAGGTGTAAGAAAAACAGAAATACCATTTGTATAATAATTGTATAATTTGCTGTGGGGGAAAAACAAATACGCAATCCAAAAATTCCACCCTACATCTCAGGGAGAGATTAACTCTTACCTCTCTGAAGTCACCAGCCCATGTAATTCCAGTTCACAGTACCTTTTGCAATTTATTTCTCTCCAGACTTCAGTACTCCCATTCTTGCTGAGAGATGGTGGACTCCTTGTGTGTGACAGAAGGAAACTGCAGCAATGCTGAGGCTGCTCAGCCAGCCTTGGTTCTTGCCTCATGTTGCAATTCCCTCACCACAGAACATGCCTTCAGCTTGCTTGGGATAAATTCAGTGTGTTAACTTAGCATTCCTAATAAAAATTACTATAGACTGTTTTCTCATGATGAGATAAAACACCCTCCAATGCCATCTAGTGATGCTGGTAGAATCTTATTTAAAACCCCAAACCCTGTGCATTCCAATGTTATGGAATAACATAAATGTTATGTGTGTGTATACTATGAAGTATAGTTATGCTTTCAGAGCAAACCCAGAACAGTTTTTCTTCAATTAATTTCAGCAGTTCTTACTAATTTACTCAGGTAATTTACTATATACTTGTATATGGCCTTTTTTTTCCCTTCTAAATTGCTTGGTGATGTAAGAGGCAGCTGAATCTGCTCCAGCTGTCACCCGGGACCTCGGTGCCATATGCCATGTTGATTGCCCTTAATTCAAACTCCACCACAGGGCAATGTGAAGCTGCCTGTTCAGTACCTTCCAGGGGGCACGAAGCTCACTTTGAAGCAGAGCTCCAAATGCAGAATCCTACAGAAAAATGCTAATAATTAAAAAAATGCACATTGTTTATTGCAGCAAACTATACATGAATGGCATCACATTTCTGTTGCTATGTCCTCTCGAAGCTGTTGAGGCTGATAAGATTTCATACAGCCACAGAAAATCTGGGGAAGGGAACACAGAAGGGATGGAGAAGGGAATGGCAAATTTGCTGTGTTTAATGTATTGGACACCATCTGTATTTTATTCAAATAGGGTTATATATTTTGTGAAAATAAAAACCAGCCTCATGAGTCAGTGTGTGCAAGGCAGTCACTTGAATATATATAATGGGAAACATGTTTTAGGTTGGAAGTTGCAAAGGGAAATCAAATGTTTGAAGTGTCAAACTTGGAAAAATATAAAATACGCCTGACACCGTAGCTATTGAAGCCAAAATGAATAAATCATCATCTCAGGAAAGAAAACCCCACCAAGTTCTTGGCTATAACCTTCATTTTCCTACACTCAAATAAAATTACATACAACCTGATAATTTAACCAGACTTGTCAATAAGAACTGATGGCTTCAGCAGACACTATCACTTCATGCTTCAGTGTAGACTTCAGAAGCATCCAGTAATTTATCCAAGAAATAAATTTAAGGTCAAACTTGTCTCTTCAAGTTGATAGATAGAAGAACCTTACGCAGTGGAGCTGATGTGAAATATGCCGTATTGCACAACACTAGAGTAAAATTAAATTAATGCCAGCTCAGTAGTTTATTCCCCACGTACAGCTTTTCCTGAGCAGTTATGTAAGAAGTATTTTAGTATCTTTCTAAGTAGTGCAAGCATGACTTCCAAGAAGGAATTTGAGAGAAACTTTGAGGTTACAATAGTAGGAGCCTGAGTTTACACTCCAATTTCAGTTGCAGTCCCAGTATTGATTCTGGTGAATGTTAGGCTCAGTGTCAGAAATGTGATTTGCAAATATAGTAACACCTATCTGTGCCTGTCTGGGGACAATTACTGGGACGTGGTGTTTTCTGGCTTTGTGTGCATCAAGGTTTTAGGGATAAACAATTCCTGACTTAAGAGAGATATTTTAGCTGCAATTTAACATGCAATTATTTGGACAAACTCAGGCCATTAATTTACTGTTTTAGATGCACACATACCTGTTTATTTATTTGTCAGAAGGAATAGCCCCTGGAAATTGCAAATCAAGATAGTGATTCATTTTTATGTACTGAAAATAACCTAGCTGGCCTTTTACTTGCTAAAAATATGTTAGTTGGCCTAAAGCTTCTGCTGTGTAAAGCCTGAACTGAATGCACCAGCGAGGGAGTGATCAGCATTGGATATGGCATCCCAAATCTCCCTTTCCCTCTGGCCCTACGCACCAGTTGCAAAAGGCTTTCCTTACCTGTTTAGGCTCTGTACAGGTCTCAGAGGAGCATGGTCCCCTGGGGAGCTGTCACAGTGCTCCACCTGCTCTGTTCTCTCTAATTTCTGTTCCTTTCCCAGCTGTGACCCACAGTGAGCAGTGCAGCTTCTTGGCCATGGCTTCACACTGTGAGAACAGCCCAGCCTTGCCTCATGGTTTATGTGTAGGTGTGTGTTGGACTTGTCCTGCACGGTGCCAGGTAAGCAAACTGGGCAGATGACACAAACTCCAGTTCCTTCTCCTGCACTAAGCAGCAACAGGATTTCAAAAGGTCACGTGAAGTTTGGTATCCAAAGCTGTGGTGACACTGAGAGTCTGTCATGCAGGCAACTTTCATCTGTGCCAAAATGGCCTTGCTGGGGCTGACTAATCAACCAGTAACCCTGGCTGGAGTGTCTGACAGTGTCCAGCAACTGACCTCGAGGGAAAGAGTAAGTACAGACCTGACCTTTCCTCTCACAGTCTCCTCCCCTCTGTCAAGCAGCCGATCAGGATTTCCACGAGCTTAAATTATTAAACCGTCTCCAGACATTGTCTCTACGAGTGTTATATCACTTGTCTTGCCAGCTGTGGCAGGACCAGTATCTCCTACTTTGAAAATAAGCTCTTCAGCTTAGTCTTGGTGCATACACAGCAGCAGAAAATTATTGTTCTGCGACTAAGTGCTTTTCTATGGGCATGACATCTTAATTAAATCTACTAATGGAGCACGTCTTTGGCATTTTCAGCAATTTTTTTTCCTCTGTGAATTACTTTCAAAATTTGTTTTTTTGTCAGCCAGAAATGCTGTCCAAGGGAAGTTGGAAACAATGCTCAGCTAAGAATCTTGATACTAGCACGTACAGTCCACAGAAGGCCATTTAAAACATTTATTTAGCAAAACCTTACTCCCCTCCCAAAGAAGGTAGGCTTTTTCACCATTCTGGAAGATTAATTTTAATGTCCAGCAGTGGATATTTCTACATTCCGATTGGAATTTCTTATTGCTCCCCCCTATAACAGTTAGTTCAGAAAGTTTCTGAATGCACCTCTGCTAATGGAACTAAAAAGGGGTGCAATACTGCAATCTTTTTGGCATATATTAGTATTATATAGACCTGGACTAAGCAGTGAGTTTCTGATTTTTCTGGGCATACTTTGTAAAAACAATTGAGGCAGGTTCAGTGTGATCTGATCCTGTAGTGCAGGATCTCCAGTCTCAGTTTTTGAGCTCTTGTCCACAATTACCTTGTTGAATGAATGGCTTATAGGTTGAACTAATTTAGGAATTACGGTGAGTTAACTGAACACTGAATTTGGGCTATTAACTTCAGATGACTGTGTGGAAATGAGATATCTATTGTGTATATTTTTTTACAATAATACTGTTATATTCCCTGTTGGAAGGCAAGTTATAAAGCATGTCCAAAAATTTCTCTTTTGAGGTCACCTATTATTTAAACGTACTTACTAGAAGACATTTATATGCATGAAATTGTTTTCCAATCTCTAGTTGCATTTAATGTGATAAACATGAGAAGCTCAGCAATCAGAGGTATTAGTTACCCTGCTTCATTTGCTGAATACCTCTGCTGTAAATGAACATGAGATCTGATCCTCTTTTCAATCTGGATGAGGATTTTCTGAACAATTCTTTATCTCCAAATGTCTAGGTTTCACAGATATAGTTATCCAGCTTTCTGGTAAATGTAGAAGACTACTAAGAACTAAATACAAAGGAATTGGACAAGATGACATACCCTTACTCTTGAAAGCAACTCTTAAGAACAACTTGCATCCTATCTCCAAACCAGAAAAATACTTGAGAAAAACTGAGGGAGTGCAGAAAAGAGATGAATAGGAGAGAGCAAAGCCTGCTGACTTTCCCTAAACTGTTGTGTTCACTCGTGGAACTCAACTCACAAAGCTTACCTCTGTCACATGAGGTGCATGAGAGGCAAAGGAGGCTTAAGACATTTACATTCCAGCTTTTTTAACTTGCCTTTCTTCCTCCTTTTCATTTCTTAGTCTCTATGTATTCTTAATTAACACTATCATTTTTATACAGCAGTTGTATGTGAATTGATGACTTAAATTGGAGTTGTATGTGAATTGGTGACTAAAATTGGTTTTGTCATGGAAAGGTCAAATTCCTCCTGCCAGTCCATCCTTTCTGAACAGGACTGCAAAATGCGGGCTTCTCAAGCAGCCTTTGCTCTCAGGCAAGTCCCAGCCCAATACAAACAAAGCTATTGACTTCAGCGTGCCTGCTCGTATGAATAAGGCCTGTAAGATACAGCCTGTACATTCCAAATTGCCTCTTTTTTTTGTGCCATTCACACCAGGGATTAATATCTATGGGAGGCTTTTGTGAAGCTTTCACCCTCTTGCCCTTCCACAGCCCAGTAGTAGCTATGATTTCAAGGATGCAGATAGATTTTTTTTCTCTGTACTGCTCTTTGTAAAACAGCCTTTTACTTGAGCTGGGGGAAACTGAAAATTTGCTTCCAGCCTGCAATTTAAAATCCTGAATTGCCTTTATTGGAATACTGATAGAAGGTTGGAGAGGCAGTGCTTTTCAGTTCCCACTGCCTGTTGATACTTCTCTGTCTTCTGTCAAAATTTCAAAATTAGAGAATGGCAGTGGAATATAAGCTGTCCATTAGCTCACCTAAGAAATGATGCGTTGAATATTCATTGTTCCCTCTTGCAAAATGTCATTTTTCCATGAGCACTACTTAAAGCAGTTCTGAGAATACATTTGCATAAACCATTTGTCAGAAACAGAAGACTCTTTGTGAGGAACTATTAAGAAACCACATAATCTACTTTTCTGTTCTTATGCAAGTTCCAGGGAGAAGACAGAGCTCCTTTGTAAACAGAATCTAAATACAAGTGCAGGGTATGTTTTTTCTGCAATCAAAATTCCATAAATAATAAAAGTGGAGTTCAAAACCAGAAGTACCTGAAATTGTTAAATGTAATGTTAATGATTTCCTGGCAGTATATGAGATTCAGAAAGTTTAACACCATTAATATCCATGCTATTTTGACTGAGCCGGACTCCCCCTCAGAAGTTCTGCTAAATGAAGCTGTAATTAATCTGCAATACAAATCTGGATATCTCCAGTTCCTGGGGAAAAGCATTTTTATAATACATCAGGGGAAGCTGATTCTGTAAATTCAGTTGTGGGTTTTAATAGCCTTCATAATTCAATGCTGTCTCAATGATTTTCTGCATTTATTGCCTGTCTGAGCCCTTTTGTCGAGATAGGTGGCCTTGAAGGTTGCTTTTTTAATAGTACCACCTTTCCTCCTTAACGTTTCATTGCCCTTCTCCAGTAGCTGATCTCGTGCACACTTAAAGAGGCCCTCCAGCACCTCCATGATCACACGGATTGGGGTAAGTAAGCCAGATAAGTCAAGGCAAACAAAGCCCAAGTGTGGCACACTGAGCAGCCAAAGAGATTACTGCTCATGCGATTAACATCTTTTCATGCCCCTTCTCCCACCGCAAGATGGTCTTGTTTCCTTTTCACTGGACAACACAGTTCAAGTATATACTTGTTGCATTTCCCCATAGTGAATTACTCAGGCATTTCTACCATTCCCTGGGAGCCCCTCCTGGGCCTGGCTGTGCTGCAGAAGGAGGTGTAGGGGCAGTGCTGCTCAGCAGGGAGGCACTGCCAAAAAAGCTCTGCATGTGCTCTGCTGGGCAGTCTTGGCAGGGAACACATTTGTGTAATCGCCTTCTGTTTTTATTAATTGACAACTCCTTGCTTGAAATGAAATACGAAACCTTTGCAGATAACGTGCCCTCGGCGCATGGTGACAGTCATTTGGAGCAGCAGAAGGCAGCCAGTTACCTGCAATTATTATCAACAAAAGTCATATGGACTAATTATATGTCACCTTTACTCCCAGGGTATGGGTCTCCTGCCAGCATTCATTTTCACTGGCCAGCCGTGTAGGTGCTGAGTGCCTCCTGATACCAGGCAAAGTCACAGTGCCCTGGTGTTTCCTGGGGCACTGCCGGACCTGGCTGGAAGCCCCACAGCACTGTTTTCTCTGTGCCTGGTTTTCCAGCTGATTACATTCCAGAAGCCAAAGAGAAAATAAATAAATTGATAAAGTTAAAAAGAAGAAAAAAGAAAGGGAGCAATATTGGAACAACCCAGCACAGGAGGTCTAGTTTAAATTCCCCACATTTCAATGACTGTATGATATTTTATAATTGTGTAACAGTTCTAGATCCAGCACAGCACCCACACAGCAAATGCTCCATATGACTGCACTGCACTGCAGGCTAAACTCAAGCTTAAGCAGATAGAAATATTCCTCACTACTCACTCCTTACAGTATATCCCAGATTTGGGCCTCAAATCCTTGATCCATCAACTTCTTAGTCAATTGCACCAAATAACACACATTCAGCAAGAGGAACTGAGATCTCTTTTTCTTGGGAGCTAAGGATAATGGTTCCTATTGAATTCTGCAAATGTCGTCCCTGGATTTGAAATTGATTTATTTGGCTCACAGCTGTTCGGTGTTTGCTTTCCATAATGTTTGTATGATCAGACTTTACCATCTGAAATATTTGCAGAAAGTGGATTACTGGAGAACTTGAGGAAATGCATTTCGACTTACACTTTAAATGATACCTTCTGGACGTATTGGTTCACAGATTCAGTGCCAAAGCAGAGCCAAATTAACCCTAGGCCTTTCCACCAGTCTCTACACAGAACAATCAAATGCACTTGTCAGTGACTCCAGTCAAAATTAAAAGTGTATCTGAGAGTGGACTGAGTTGTGATTGACATGCACGCATTGAGAAAAGAGGCAAATTTCATCCAAGTCTTATGGACTTGCTGCAATCCTGACTGCGGCTGCAGGTAATTTTTCCTGTGGGATTTTGCACTCCAGGATGTGGTATGCGTGCCATGCCTTCTTTTGTCTCCATCCCCCACTTCCTGTACTCCCTCACGTTGCTACTGCCCCTGGTGGGATGTGCCAGCATGTGGTGAGAACAGATTTAAAACTAACCACCAACCTCATTTACCAAGCCAACCAAGGAACAAACCAATGCAAATCAGAATAGCATTTGGTGGAAATAGGAAGTCTTTAATTTTAGCTCGCATTGTTTAACATCTTTGTCGGCAACATGGAGAGTGGGATTGAGCATACCCGCAGAAAGTTTCACCAAGTTGTGTGCTGTGGTCAGCATGCTGGAGAAAAGGGATGCCATCAAGAAAGACCTGGACAGGCTTGAGAGATGGGCCCATGAGAACTCCATGAAGTTCAGCAACGCCCAGTACAAGGTTCTGCCCCTGGGTGGGCAAAAATCCCAAGCACAATACTGGCTGGGTAGAAAAAGGATTAAGAGCAGCCCTGAGGAGAAGGACATGTGTTGGCTGGTAAGAAGCTCAAAATGACCCAGCAATGTGCACTTGCAACCCAGAAAGTCAACTGTGTTCTGGCTGCATCAAATGCAGTGTGGGCAGCGGGGTGAGGGAGGGGATTCACCTCATACTCTGAGGGTTTTCAACATCAGATGAGTCTTAAGCACACATTTTCTCTTACCATTTCTTAATATCTCTCTTTTGAGCTCTGGTATGTAACAGCTCATCCAGTTCTAGTCAACAGAGTTGGTATGCTAATTGATGGTGCAGGTAGAAAACTGAACAATTAACTCTCAGGTAAATAATAGAAGTATATCCCACATAGATATATTCTATCTATAAATCTGAGAGCTTGAAAACAGCTGTGGGCTTTAAGCAGATTATTTACTTTTGATTAGTAACAACGTTTAGCTTAACATCCATGGATTCAACAGTTAGCATCCTTGCTGGAATGCAGAATTGTGCCAGGTAATCATCTTTTCTTGTACAGTGTTAATGCTCATAGGTGGGGTGGATCAGGTGGCTTCAAACTGGGTTGCTCTGTGGTGGTGTGTGAGCTTTATGTTTGAAAAGTTTATGAAATAAACTGGCTGGACATCAGTCACTTTCATCAACAGCAAAGTTTTGTTCTGTTTTTAAATGTTCCTTAACTGTGGTTTTCTGGCTGCCTCTGCAAAGTCTCAGCAAGAATACAGTTTTTCTGCTAGATTCTTGAACTGATAGTTATCACATGGGATTTTTGGGCTGTAATTTTTTTAAGAGATTATTGCAACCAGACAATAACTGTCACCTATATTTAGCAAAAGTCAATCTCCAAACTCTTCTGAGAATCTCAGCCTTTCCAATAAAGTTGAAATTTGGGTTTCTGAACCATCCAGCTGAAATTATCTTACAGAGTAACTGTGCATGACAATGTATAAAGGGCAAATCTATGTACATTTTTTGCACTATTGCTCTTCCGGCTGCAGAAGCATGGCATTGGTGCAAAGAATTTGGGCAGTCAGTTGGAAAATTTAATCCTGTATATTTTTCTAAAAATAAATTATTGTTCTTTAAAGACATAGAACGAAACAGTATGAAAATAATTCTTATATTGAAAGTATGTCCCTCTATGCCCCTTTTCAGGGATTTTCTTCTGATTTTTACATTCTTTATATTCTATATTTGTATTGATTTAAAATTGTACTTGCATATTCCTCCTCTCATAAATATGTTAATTGGACTTAAATTTGTACTGAATTACCAAAGAACAAACTCTCCAAATGAATGCTCTGTTTTGTGGCTTGCTGCAGAGAGGGGGGATTAATACAGCCTCCAAATGCAAGATGTTCTTGCAAACAGGATTGCAAAACCCAAACTGGTTGCATTGAAGTTTTTTGCAGAATGAAGGCCTGCCCAGAACCACAGGTTTTTGCAAGCTCTTGCATCCATTCTCTCTTTCTAGTCTGACTTGTGTCCAAAATAAGGTGCCAGCAGTCAGCAAGTTCCTTGTATCTTGCAGAAGCACTAACTTGTTGGCTGAGTGATGACTTCAGACTCAGCATTCCCTCAGCTCTCACTTGTGACAGGGATTGCCAAAGCTAGTGGGGAACCAGATAAGGTCGGAGGAACAAGCACCAAGTACTCCTTTGGATTCCTTTTGAATTTTTGAACAGTGACACATCATATGGCCTTGTGTTCCTTAGATAGCCTAAGGCTGTGCCTTCGCTGAGGAAGAACGCAGAGTCATTATTTCTCACTCTGTTTTCAAGCATGAAATTAAAAACTTCCATATTGTGCCAGCATTTAAGAGTTTGTTACTGTAGCAGGAATCAGGATTACCAAGATCACATGTTTTCAGGACCCGGTGGAAGACTAGGTTAGAAGAGTGGCTATAGCCTGGGGATCTCCTGGATTTAAGAGGAAAAGGCAGGATAAGAGTGGCAGGACTGTGGTTCTGTTTTTAAGGGAAGGTTAAGACATTGCTCTGGCACAAAGGGAGGGAGCATGATCACCTGAGACACTCTGCCCAAGCACTTACAGGGGCAATGGCTTAGGTGTTGCTTGAGCCTCCCCATTTCTGCTGGCTCTGCTGTGTTTATGCTGATGCCAGGGAAGTGTGTAAAGCTGGATCTAAACCAGCCTGCTCAGCTGGGGTTGTGGATGAAGGCTTGGGTAAAAGCAACCCACTTTAAACAAATTCCTCCATGACAGATGCACGGTGGGTGGAAGCATCCCAGGAAAGTGGTAGATAAGTTTATTTGGCAAGAATTCGTTCAAATAGTCCCAAGACACCCATGATACTTAAAATCTAAACAGAAGAGTAACTGCCACATGTAATACCACCACCTTGATTTTAGGACATCCCTCCTACACGCTAAATTTACTACTTTTACAGTCATTGATCTATCTGGGAATCCTTTTCAAATTCACGTGAGTTTTATAAAATGTTGGGTAATATGTGACCCCATCAAGTGAATGCAGTGTCCACTTGGGAGACTTTTGTTCTATTCAGACCATTGTTGACAATGCAGCGAGCTCTGCTCCAGGCTGCCAGGGGGGCGGGCAGCCGGGGCCGAGTGTGCTTTGATTGATTTGCACAATAGGAACGAAAATATTCCCGAAACTCTTGAGATCACTCAACTCTTCCTGCCAGACTTCCATGAAATATAACATGCAATCAATTTAGCTTACAGCCAAATTCTCCCCTTTCGGCCCCCTTTTTCCTTTGGTGTGTCAGCGAAGATAAATGAAAGAAGCAATAAGGAGTACAAACAGCAGTAGCCACGAAAGCAGCAATTGCTTGTGTAGGGGGGACTCATGGTGCCAGGCCAGAGCAGAACCCACAACAACTTGACCAAACACAGGAATGAATGAAAGGTCCTTTTGAAAGGGCAAAAGAAAGACCGCGTTGACCTCTTTGCAGAAAGAGGAAACTTCAAAGGCTTTACAACAGTTAAAGGACCCAGTTACACGCAGCAAAAATGACTTGCATTGGATGCTAACACAGCGAAACTAAACAACCTCACACTAAGAGATAGAGCAGAAGGTGGGGTGGAGGGGGCATATTTCCCCTAGTCACTGCAAAAATGTGGAAAAGGCTAATTCTGCCTGTTTGGTGTTAGGTGTAAGGTTCTGTTGAAAGCCATACTTGGGAGGAAAACAGAAATTTAGACAGAACTCCTAACAGGCTTTGGAAAAGTCAGGCACATGTTTTCTTCTCATTTTTCTCATCAAGAAACGTTCTTATCATGTGCTTCTTTTGGAAACATTTGGCAGTTCCTTAGGTACGACAGAAAATGTTTCTGAGGAAGTTAGAACTAATGAAACTGTGTATTTAACAGAGAAAGTTTCTGAATGAACTGTTGCATATGATTTATGAAAAGTGTATTGAAAGGGGCAAAAAAGTGCTAATTGCCTGAGATAGTTGCATTCTTCTGTTTTTTTTCAGGTGTTTTACTTGCTCAATGCGGCTTGGAAGGTATTTGGTCACACGTGTAGTTTTAAGCGAGAGAGAGGGCTGCTGGCTGCAGTGACATTGTTTGTGCTCGGGGTTAAGCAAGTGCATAAAACCTTTTGCTAGACAGCAAGGTCTGTCTCTGAATTCCAAGGATTTGAGAGCAAGTAAGTCACAGCACTTCAATGAACAAAGACTTTCCTCTTTAATCTGCTCTAGCTGGGAAAGATAAGACCTCAAATGGAATCTACTTCAAGACTAGATTACACATTAAGATAAGCATAATATGATAAGGACCAACTGACACAGCTTCTGTAAGAGCAGATTGTGCTGCTCTATCTTTCAAGAATTCCATGCAAAAAGTGCATGAAGTAAGAGATGAAATGTATCTTTCGAACATAATTTACATGGAATTTCAAGAGACTTCTGACAGGACACTTTGTGAGAGGTTTTGAAATAAAATAAATAGCAAGCCATGTTGCCAACCTATAGGTTTGGCAACATATAGGCTTGCTATATAGGTTTGGAATTCACAGCAAATAGCCAATCTTAAATCAAAAGAGTAATGAGAAAACATATCAGATTTCTGTTTGTTATTTGAATTACTTTGAAAACAGAGTTTTAATGCAATTTGTTAACAAATTATTCTGGATCAGTAACAACTAAAGAGGACCATTAGACACTCCTAAAAACACTTGTATTTGCCCAAAACATTCATTCTTCCATCCATCCATCAGCATTTTGGCAGCTCAAAAGTACTATGTGTTAGAAAATATAATAAACTTCTCATTATCGTAATGGATTTTGATCTAACATGGTTCCCTGAGGAAGTAGATACGAATCATTGAGAGTATTACAGCTTAATTAATATGCCTTTCCAAAATAAACTAACAAAGAGACGGATTAGAGAAATACTATACAAAAGTAATATCTCACTGTAATAATGATTTAATAGAAAACTACAAATGATATGCACCAGTTGCACCGCAGTTCAGTTTTGGATGCCTCAATTTAAATAAACACGCTATGCAGAGAAAGCTTCTGGAGAAGAATGATAAACCCAGTGAACGTTATGCGAAGATTTGCTTGAATGATTACTCCAGCTATGGGCATTTGACATATAAAGACGAGGTTAGCAAAATAGCAGGCAAAATACACTTTCTTAAATTAAGCTTTGGAGTGCCCACATTCAAAATTGCAGGTTACTAGATTCAGGGTCAATCTTTTTCAGCATGAGAGATGGGAACCTATTTTCTTGAGAGCCATTGATGTTGTCCTTTGCAGTTACCTTCTGCAGACTTTTTACAAAGTAGTCCATGTATCCCTTTATCCATAGCCCATGAGCTGAAAACGACTGACTTAAGTGAGACTAAAATGTGATTTCAAACACAAAATAATGGATGTCAATAAGAAGAGTAGCCACTCATTTCTTTCTTCTTTGCCCAAGTGTATAAACATTTCAAGGCATCTGATTGAACTTAGATTCAATACATTCAGGACATCTCAGTTAAAGAAAATACTACTTTATTTAGTTTTAATAGTAGCCAATTTGTAATTAATTGACACACGTGCCCTGTGGCTCTTGTGTAGAAGAAGGTTTTGATTCAGTTTTTCAAATCTGCGTAGGAACTTTTCCGTTTTAGGACAACTTCTCAGTTTGGCAAGGATTCAACCTTTTTTTTTTAAATTTTTTTTAGTGCCAAATAAAAAGGAATTTTCTCTAAATCTCTATACATATAAAAATCATATTCTTAAATATTTTACCAGGGATAGTAATTCCATAACGTTATTTAGCAGAACTTTGTCCTTTGGTCAACAGTATAAATGCCCTGAGGAATTTATTCTCCGGTCTTTACTGATATAAAAGACAATATGTTTGGAACAAAATATCTGTTTATAAATCACCATTTTTCTAGAATGGAAAAAAAAAGTCCATAACTACTAAGACATTAGTGCAATATTGTCTGTCAGCACGGTTTCATTTTTCTCTGACTATATCACACCAATAAAATGAGATGAATGTCTAAGGTAAGGCTTTGTGAATGCCCTATATTAAACTACTGTATTTGTGTTAAATATGGCATGAAAATAAGAGGCTACTGCCTTCTTTTCTGCCTTGGAGAGCTGTTATTTTGATACTTCCAAGTGGATAGGAATAAATGGTACGTGCTTCAGCCTGTTGACTCACAGTCACTGACTATTCTTATGTGGATAACTGCAGCAGCATGAAGATTGATTGCCCTGGCTCATAGGCAGCAGCTGCCATTTACAAATGCCAGCCAGTGAACCTCGTGGGGATTTGTGATAGAATACAGAAATAAGCCAGAATTGCTTCCATTAGACAAATACATGCCTTTTTTTTTTTATTTTGCAGTCGCACTGTGTGTCCCCACAATAATCTTTTTTAAAACACCAGCTGATTTAAAGTAAATTTGACAGAGGCAGCTGTTATTTAAAAGACAATTAAGTTCTTACAAATGGCTTCAAAATCAGTGATCAAGTAGAAGAGAGAGAAAGAGGTTTTTCAAGTGTCCTGTCTAAAGGAGAGGCTGTCACATATATTTATTATACATCAAGGGATGTATGCAACCAAGAAATCTAAATGCTCAAAAACCCCACGGTTTTGTAATTGTCAGATGCAAGCAATGCTTTCTCTAGCCAGCCTGGCATGTGTGTGTCAACTCTTGTAGTGTATCATCTTGTGATCACAGAGTTGTGCTATTTCTGTGGCAGCTTGGCACTGAAGAGGCAAGCCATAAACAAATTTCTCTCTTTTCATACACTTGCAGTTCACTTGATTTAAAATTAACAGCAAAATAATAACTTGGTGTTTTATTTAACAAGGTGAGGTCATGCTGGAACCATCACCCAAGTAGTTCTGTTTAGTTTGGAACCTGCTGCAGGGTTTTTAACAGTGTGGGTATCTGTGTGCCTATTGATATATGCGTGTGTATGTATGTGCATACGTTTTATGTGGTGTATATCTTTTAACCAAGACTCCCAGGTTGGGAACTTTCCTCAGCACATTTTGTTTTAAACAGCACATATTTCTGTCAGCTTTACTCACAGTGAATACTATCTATTGGTGACTTACTCCATTGGTTTTGTATCAGATTGCTCATAGATTAAAGAGCTAATCAGCAGGAGGCAAAAGTGCTGCCAAGTTTTTCAATTTTATCACAAAGTCTTGAGATATTTGGTTTTTTCTGTGCCCTAGCTGCTGGGACAGTGAAAGTTTGTGAGAATCTAAGTTTCCATTAAAACTAGGGACTGTTAATAGCAACTTAGACTTAGATCCACAGCCTTCCGGGCTGTGGATCTAAGTTGAAAATACGAAGCAAATAACCTCAGAGGGTCAAGATATGAGAAGTCAAATGTAAACATTTTTCTTTCTTGAGACATTCTTATAATATCTCATAATTTTCCAGTGTCAGTGATGAATGAGCAGGATTGTCAGAATTTCTTCCTCAACTTTAAAATGCTATGGGGTGACTTCAGCAAAGATGAAATATAGACATTTGGTTTTCTTCATGAAGAGATGGATCAGCATAAACAATATGTGGGGCTGAAACAGCAACAAAAAGTACTTTTATGGATTGAGCAGAAAAACGGCCCTTCATCTACGACACTTGTCAGAACTATTAATCTCCTGCCTAGAATCAGATTGCTGAAGCTGTATCAGTATTCTTAGCAAGTACAAGCATATGTCTCTGCTCATTCAAGACAAGCTTTGGTGTATAGTTTTCCTGATGGTGGTTTCACACAACTTTGTGTTTCAGTGAAAGAGAGAAAAAGATCGAAAAGTTGGAAGGATCTAAAAAACAAGGACATACCTTGTGTGCAGCCTGGGGAATAATAAAATGGAAAAGCACTAATGGGAAAAGGGATTCATAACTTTGAAAGGAGTTCTTCCTGTTCTTTGGGATTAGGGAAGGGCTAATCAAATTATACTACAAATAGAGTTGCATCAAACAAACTTTACTCCATCAAGTGGAGAGGAAACAGTGAAAAAAAGTCAAAACCTTTGTTTTAGTAGTTAATATACCCTCAAAATCCTATGTGAGTGGTAACTGCTTGTTAAACAATTCACTGTTTTATTTTTCTGTTCTTGTTTGTGTGTACTCCTGTTCCTCATGAAATTAAGAGGACACAGTAAACTTTAAGAAACGGCATAAGAAATAGCAGCAATCTAAGAACCTTCATTACCAGAAGTAATGGCCTAAGAGAAACAACATGCATTTTAAGAAACACAATTAATCAAAATCACAGACAGAAAACCAAGTTTAATGGACTCAGCTTTAACTTTCCAGGAGTAACAGTTTTCCTCTGCTGTGAAGGGTATTCTGGACGAAGCCACCTCGAAAGACGTTGGAGCCAAACCATTAGACAGAAGGTAATCAGCTAGTGAAAAATTCCCCAGAAACTCTCCGTCATTTCCCTCTCACTTGTTATTCTGCCTTTGGCTCGTCCCCAAAATAAGCCATGTTTCCTGAGATATAGCTCTCCATGGCTCCTGATGCTGTCTCTCTCACCCTCCCCCATGGATACCCTCCCCAGTGAGAGTATCGCATGGATATCCTCTTTTGCATTTTTTATAGCGTTCACATCTCTAGCTGTAAAAGATTAAATTAAAAGACTATTTGACCTGCCTTTTGTGGTCAGTGCCACTCTAGCAAGCAATACATCACTGGAGGAATGTCAACTTCATGACCCATTACTCAAATGAGGCGCCAACTAGGAAGAGTGAGCTGAGAGATCCAAGAGTTTTAAATTTATTTCCATGATACAGCTAAAAATAAAAAACCCCACCCCTCCTATATTATGTAGAGTGGGAGGCAGAGGAAAGAAAGAGTAGGAAGTCTCTCAGGTCAATCAAAAGCTTTAAATTATGTGACTCTGGCCAGCAGGGTTTCTCTGCACACGAGATAGCAAATTCTGCTAATTTGATTTTCCTACTGAAAAAGACAAAATGTTTTCTATCTTCCCTTAGTGCAGCCTTTAGATTTCTGGGCAGATTTGCAGCATCAGATTGGATTTGGATGGCTGAGGATATACCAGTTACTCCACTTTTGTGTGATAAATTGTAAGGAAAAGGTTCTTCACCAGAGGGTGGCTGGGCACTGGAACAGGCTATCCAGGAATGTGGTCACAGCACCAAGCCTGACAGAGTCCAGGAAATGTTTGGACAATGCTCAGGCATGTGGTGTGACTCCTGGGGTGCAGGATCAGGAGTTAGACTCAATGATTCTTGTGGGTCGCTTCCAACACAGAATATTCTGTGATTCTGTGGTTGTCCTGAAGCAAGGAGGACCAGTTTGTGACTCAGCTGCCACCTTGCTGCAGTTTCTCAGGACAGATTTTTTAAGATGGCTCTCATTTCAGGGGAAACAGCTGGGGTGGCATTAGCTTCAGAAGTTTAATTTGACTGTCCTGTACCTAGCACACTGTGGCCGTTCTTCCTGCTTCCATACTCTTTTCAATCTCAGGTCTTCCTCATGTCTTTCCTGCAGCCTCACTCTCTCTTGCCATGTGGCCTTTCTCTGTTCCTCTTTCATTCTTATTTCCATTTGGCTTTTCCATAAAGATTTCCCTTTTTCCCGCTTTTTAAAATTGCATATTTTACTGACTCGTCTCTTCTGGGCTACTCCTCCAGGTATTCATATCCCTGAAACAAATCTGGGAAAGGAAAGAAATAAATCCATCGTGGACATGGACTCTGCTGTCTCTGCTTGCACACTTTAACCCTATTGCCCCACTCAGTCTGATAAATCCTCATAAACTTCATACTCCCGCAGAATGGGTATTTTTAAGGATTTCTGTAGCCAGTTGTGAGTGAAATGGATATCAACAGAGCCCCAAGTTAGACATGTGCTTCAGGATGCTACTAGAACATATACACGGTAGAGGGGGGACTAATATCTGTAAGCCAGGGCACAGCGTTTCAAGCTTTAATGTAGAACCTGAAGCATCTGGTTCTGATGAAGAAAGACTGAAATACAACATTTGATGTAGTCAGAGGTAGATCTGCTTGTGCCATTGACAATCCTCTTTTGTGGGGCCTGATGAAAAAAGTGCAGCCACAGGAGACTCAAAAGTAAGGCATTAAAAGGATGGGCAAAGGACAAGATTTCAGCCCATTCTCTGGCATGACATGCAATGTTATGGAGTGTTCTAGTACAAAAAAAAATTAAAGTGTTCAGAACTGCTCTGTGTTACAATAATCTCTTCTAAGTATGTAGTTTCACAGTATCTGCAGTGCCAAAGAGTCTTTTAATAAACTTTGCATTTGATCTTGTGAAGTTATAACAATGTATTATCTCACTTGATCATTAATACAGGATAATATAGCTACACAAGGCCTTTATGAATTAGCTGATCAGACTTTTGAGGGACCCCAGCCCCATGGTATGGAGAAACAGACCGTCTGTGCCAAATTCTGCCATAAATTATATCCGTATGACTCCACTGCTGCCTGCAGCAGTTTTGATAGGATTTTGAGGGTAGGAGTAAACTGAATTCAGACTGTTGACATAAACATCTCCTTGTACGTGTGCAAGGGTTCCCATCTCTTCTTCCTCATGAGTTCTCCTATGGCCCTTACTTGGACCACAGTCCCAATGCAGCCATTGCTGGGCCGTTCTCCTGAGCTGCCTAGGACCTCTCTGTGCTCGTTTGGGATTTGCCTGCATGGAGTTTCCTGTAAGACTGAGGCTTCTGCTACTTGGGAAAAAAGAGTCCCATTCATTATGTTTGACTGGCATCTAGAAAACTTTAACTATGAGAGTACTATTCTACTAGTAATAATGATAATAGTAATGATAATATTATTGGTAGTACATTTTCCTATTACATTATAGTACTAAAATATGTTATTATATTTTTTATTATTACAATAATTTACATAGTTTCACTGCACTGAAACCAATTCATATATAAATGTATATAAAGAGGGAAACACTTTTTAAAACCTAGTTTCATAGCTGCTGCAAATAGCTGATTTTTCCAGGCTCTGTTTTTTTGGAGGGATAATCCCCAGCACAGTAGTAAGCCAAGACACCGTAGGCTGGAAACAAAAGTATATGACTCAAAAGAAAGGCTCTCATTCATGGCAGAATTACTGCAGCAGCTCACACTTCTGTGCTGGGACAAAGCAATCTCCAGAAGGGTGTGATCTTGGCTGAGAAGAAACAGTTTAAGTCCAGTCCTCCCTCAGGTTTGGTTTGGGGTGTCTCAGGGGCTGACAGGAAGGTCAGTCCCTACGCAATAGCTCACCCTTCCCCGAGGAGCTGTGAAAAGCTGTGCAGGGATCACTCCCCCAGCCCCAGCCACGGAGGAATGGGCTGTTCACACACAGGCTCACTAAGGCAGAGCTCCCAAAGCAGCTGCCAGAGCTCCTTGCTATTTTGGCACCTAGAATCCATTTTTTTTTAACAGTACCTTGTAGCAAGTATGAAGTGTATCTGAGCATTGAAATTTATGCCACAGAAGGGGAAAAAAACCCTTAAAAGTGGCGGCAAGCAGTGGAATACTTAGCTTAAACCTTAGCAAAATAATTGTCTTTGTGCAATATATGTCAGGTGATTTATAGGATGGCTTCATGAGAGACCAAATGAAACCCTGGGGTGAATTTCACTCAAAAAGATCAAAAGTAAGCTTAATGAACTAGAATTCTTTACCTATACCATTTATAGGGTTCCACTGGACAGAGAGGTCCCTTTTGATGCTAGGAGTCCAACCTATATATTTCTATTTTAATCCACTGTTTTTAACGTATTTTGTATAATGCAATTTGCATATATATACACAATTATTAATATCATTTATTACAGTGCCCCCCAAACATACCAGATGCTTTAGGTACAGTTCCACTTGCACATACTTCTCTGTTTCAAAGAGTTTAGTAGCTGGAAACTTAAGCCTGGAAATATCTGCACTCAGGTATGGCTTTTCTCACTTTATGTGCAGAAGTGTTTGCAGGGTTGGGCCCAGTGCAAACAGCTAGAGCATGGATATTGCAGTCCTGAAAATCACGACTCTCAGACTTACTTCAAGGCCATTTTTTTACCATTTTGGAATCAAAAATCAATAGGTTTAATACTCTTCAAATCTAACTTTGCTTGGAGAATACACAGGGATGTATATTTGAGGGGGAGTACTCTGGGAATATCTTAATTTTTCCTCTCCAAAAGTCATATCAAAATGCAGTGGTGTGAAGGGGACCTGAAACCTCTTGTGAAAGAAATTGTTTTGGCAGGAGTGTGCTGGAATATGGCCATTCATTTCTGTAGGAAGCCTTCTCTATGGAGCTTGTGGCAGGACTGAGCAAGGATTTACAAGAAATTTCCATTAGTCCTTTGATCGATGTGTCTTGGGCAAAACGGGGATTTCTCCAGCCCTAAAGTAATTTTGGGGGCAATCATCTTGAAGTTATCTTCCTCAGAGTGTGATGTGGCTCCACAAAATGCAGCACCAACAACCACAAGCCGTTTTTCACACCAAACCCCCTTTGTTCCCCACCCAGAGAGCCATGTGCTGTCCACAGAGGCCACCCATCCCTTCACTGCCCAACACCGGGTCAGTCCTCTCCAAGAGTGCCACTAGACCAAAGCTGGTGCTCCTGTACACCATAATTGCTCTCCAAAAACGCTGTTTGGACAGGCCTAATGGGTTTTTGAGGGGGAGGGTACAGCTGGTCCCCCAGGCAGTGGCGCGCAGTCCTGCGATGGCAGTTGGTGATTGCAGGGGCACCCCTGTCCCACCCTGCCTGCCCTCACTGGGCCTTTCTAAACGTTCCTTTTTCCCCAGTGCTAACCCAAATAAACACAAGTATCCATAATGATGATGAATGCCCACCAAAGGCTAAAATAATGTGCAAGTTTCTAATTTGTTTTTAAATATAGTGATTTTATTTGTGAGGTTTTTTGTGCGAGCCTCTCAAACACCATTAAACTCATACTCAAATATTTACAATGTGTTTATACTTACCGTGTTCACCTCTGAACAAATTGTTTGACCTTATTTGCAAATGTGTTACAAGAGCCCCCAATGACAGATGATCTTTCATAGGAAATCACAACATGTAAGTGAAATTGAAGCTATGCTGCTGCCCTGTGCAGTATATCAAAGCGCTCCGATCTCCCCAAAACATAAATTTGCAGCGCAGCCACCCTGGCAGAGCCTGGGTGGGGATGGAGGAGGGCCCTCCTTTAACCTCTGGTGCACAGACCCGCACTTCAGGGGTCAGTTTACGCCATGCGAGATGAGGGCATTTGGCGTCCAAAACCTGCAGGGCTGATGCTACCCAGTCACTCAAATCACATAATTAATGTGCTTCTGGGTTCCAATAATAAACAATTCTTGATGCCTACTCGCTACAGCCAAACTTCTCGGCCTAAATAAACAGCTTTTGGCTTAGAAATGGCTCTTATCCAAAATGAAGTTTTCCATTGATTAACCAATCCTGCTGTGAGTTTGTACTTTCATGATTGGCGGGGGGACAGAAACTGGTTTAGTTTCCCACTGATTTCGTTAAGATTGAGAGGACTTATTAAAGAATTATTTATGTTTCTATACCTATAAATTTTATGCGGATGCTTGCTCACATTATCTCCAGACACAGTAGTCACACTTAAACCATGTCATTTAAGCTAACTAAATATTATCCTACTTACAGAAATAATGGACGGCATGGAAAACATGAAGAGAGAATTAAAGGAAAATTAGGATAATTCAAATTACATCTTATTATAACTGAATGGCTAAAAAACAGTCATCAAAGAGCAAAAGGGGGTGAACTCACCATTGTGTGTCTTACTCCACTGAGGAACTGGAAGGAATATTAGCAAAAATTTCCCATTTGCCAATAAAATGATTTTGCTCAGAAGACTCTTCTTTTGTTGCTCAACAGCTCTGCCAGCTGAGCTCTTAATAAGAGGGGTGCACTGCAGGGAAGTGTCTTCTTCCCCAGGTGATGCCAAGGCAACATATCAGGTGAGAAAAATGGTGAAGGTGTTCCTTCTAACCGCATGACCCAACCGAGTCCTTCCACCCACAAATTTTATGTTGAACTGTTTCTATGGATATCACTGAAGCTGCTGTAAATCAGCAATCCTGATTTACAATATCTGTGTCCAATAAAAGAATCAGGGCAATTACAGTTCTTTGAATGGGAGTCTAAGCAATGTCTGTTCCCAGTTTAGACACAGTCTAGACATCATTCCTCAGCCATCCTAAAGCCCTTCTGGAAGGACAATATTTCACAGTCATGTAATCATCAGCCTTTTTTTGACACGACCAATAAGAAAGTCAATTGGTGTCAGCTGTAGTGGTGATTTTGTGATGGGAACATCTGTCCTTTTTATTCCTGATGAGACTTAGTCTTGGTCACTGTTAATTGGGCGAGGATGAAAGCTCAAGATCCTGTTACAAGTCCTTTGAGTAAACTAGTTACTCATAATTTTTTCACATAGTTTATCTCCTTTGATTTGTAAAATTGTTTCCACTTGATGCTTTGGGCCCAGGTGCCTTTTGAGTAATAATAAAACTTTGCAGCAAGCCCCTGACAAATCCAAGTGTTCCTTTCTACCTATCCTGGTAGTTCAGATGATGCTATATCTGCCCCAGCCCTTCACGGTCCTTTAATTTTTCATGTCTGTTAATTAATCATTCTGACACAGAGTTCTGCCACACCAAAAAATGTTGTAAATATCCTATATATAGATCTCAACTAGGACTAGCAACTAGGGATTTCTGCTTTGTTCTTTTATCGCACATATGTTTTACTTTGATGTAAACATCGTTTCAAAAACAGTAAAAAGAGCTTTTTCATGTTATGCATAGATTATTCCATAAACATATGCATCCTGTCAGACACAGTAATAATTAGAAATAGCTGTAGTTTCATCGCTAACTCCATAATACTTCAAACTGCTTAGACTTTTAAAAGCTAAAAATCAGATGCACATCTTTGATTCTGGGTAGAAACTGTTTAAATTTAAATTCATTTCCCTATCACTAGGACTCATTTAGCATTTATAAGAAATAAATGGCAAACTCAATAAACTCACTGCAATTTTATAATTTTACAGCAGTAAAATTTCACATGCAAAATTCATCTGGGTAGAGGACTTCAAGTTGTTTTAAGAGTGAAATTCAGAAATGTTCTTACAACGTAATTGATTTTTTTGTTGTTCATGAACATCTTTTACTATCCAGACAAACTGATTACATATGCAAACCTCTGTTGTACCATACAGTTGCAGTACAAGAAAAATTTAACAGTTAAAAAAATGAAATTAAAAACCTTTCAGAGGGAGGATGCATTTAAATGAGTCTTATATCCCATGCAGATAGCTCTGGGGATAACAGGATTAGAGAGCTCTGTTAACCACTGACACATTTACTTTTAATTAAACATCTCTCAGGCTGTACTAGATGGTTTCTTGATAATAAAGGCAAAGTTTAAAGGTATTATTTGCTCTTACACCTGTTCATGCACTGAATTTGACTCATCTTTCCACCTTAGCTAGGAAGTACAGCAATGGCACTAACCAAGAAGTGGAGAAGTGAGGTTTATTTAAACCTGGATGTCACAGGCAGCAACAGCAGATTAATTTTCATAATATTTAATGGATTGGACTCAAACCTCAATGAACTCAAGAAAAATATCCACAATTCATGCAAGATGGATTGGGCATTTGTGTAGTCTGATGTTACAGTTCAGCCTGGCTGCAGGGAAATCCTCCTGGGCACCTTTGAGACCCCTGCGAAACGCTGCAGTGCCACACTGCACTTGTGACTTTTGGCTGCCCAGCTCAGGGAAGGGCTGTGCCTCAGCACAAAGCCAGGCAGAGTCTCCTGGCCCTGAACTGGCTGGCTTCACCCAGAGGTACCACGGCTGCTCGGTGTAGGAAGGCCCTGTCAATGGGCAATTGTGCCAGCCAGCTTTGCATTCTTCACTTTCAGCCCCCCGTTTTCCCCCCACCTCTTCCATAAACAAGCTTTTCAGGAAAATTCTGCTTTGCAAGGAGCGGTGCCAAGTGACATGCTCAGTGAACTGTGTTACCCTGGATAATTAAGAAGAACTAAACCCCAGGTTTGTTACAGCAGCTTCAGCTACAGAGCTATTATGGACACTGTGTAAATATCAACAAAATCATTGCCCACCAATCATACTTCAACCTTTATTTTTGAAATACATTAAATGAACTATTGCTAATGGTAATGTCTCTGAAGATTAATTAAGAGTGTTGGAGAGGAAATTTTTTAAAAATACAGATCAAAAAGTAACCTTTTCCACCAGATGTTTCCAATGTAACTCTAGGAAACCAAGTGTCACATCATCTAAAAATTAGATTTGGCTCAGTGGGAATTTCCAGTACAATTTTATTTTCTCCAAAATTATACCAGTTAGTAAAGAACACAAAAAAATAGTTTTTCTTTGACGGCAATGTGGCTACAGTTTTCAAAAGCATTTAGATAGATAGCAGATAATCTGACTTTTATGAATCTCACAGTGTGCCTTTGACTTGGGTGTATTTGAGATAACATCACATCCATCACAAAGAGCCTGGCAGAGATGCTTTCTCTTTAATTCTGCCTTGACAAACAAAAGATCAGATCTACTTCCTCTTCTCTCCTCTGAGGCCAAGGAAATTCTTTTTGTTCACTATCTTTCAAGTAAAGAAAGAAAGTATTTCTGCTATCAGGTATGCACTGACATTCTCCCGAATCAGCATTTTGTGCTAGAAAAATTAAATATTGTTAAAATGAATAGTGATCTCAGGATTCCTTCTGCTACTTAGCCCTCCACTGCAAGTGGTGCCAAGCCTGAAAGGGTAAACTAGAGTTTTCCCAGCTTGCTAAGCTGAGTCCTCTGACCTCCGGTGTTGGAGGCAGTGGGATACAGAGTACCTCTCCAAACTCTTGTGTTTTTATGGCCAAGTGGAGTTGTGATTCAAATACAAACAGGCAATGGGACCCCAAAATTTAACTAAGTATCTTAATAGATAAGTGGATAAACCCCTGATTACACATTGCCCATGGCCCATTGTTCATTGTTCAGAAATAAATGCCCCTAGCAATCCTTCAGCAGTAATGATATCAGCAATAGTTATCAGAAGCAGACTGATGCCTTTGTACAAATGGTGCTGATAAAGGACTTGCAGAGCAGAGAACAATTGAAACAAGTGGAATGAACAAAGAAGCGTATTGCTTATCTTTTGTGGCATTTTCCATGGCTTCAGAGTATCTGACAGTGGAGCCAATGGGAATATATATTTTCCATGATAACAGTTACATATGTGTCTTGCACTTTCGATGTCTCTGCTGGAGCACCTTCAGTCTCTTGTCTGCTGACGCAGGGCAGGGCAGCTCTGGCACATGGGATCAGCCTCCACTTCAGCGATCCTGGCCTCAGAGTGCCAGGTGATTTAAGGTGCTCTCTTAGGATAGTTGTTTTCCACAGCTGCACCTATTTGTCTACAGAGAAATCTCCTTTTTTTTTGTTGTTTTGTTTGTTTGTTTGTTTGTTTTGTTTTGCTAAAAAAAGAGTTCCCACAGTTCCCAGTCCCAAAATAGGAGCCACGGCAGAAACCCCCAGGATCACCATTTGTCAGAATTCTGTTTGCTAGACCATTGTTTTACTTCATTTGCACCATATTGTGGATTTCTCATAAGAAATGCTACACTTTATTTTAATCATTTTTATGTGATAGCCCCCGCATTGTGTGCATCAATATCCCTCTGCCTGCCCTTCCATCACCAGTTTGTAAAGATGGACTTGGGACTAAAGTCTTTATTGCTGAAACTTTAAATAATCCTGCCTCATTTTCTTTGTTTATAAAAAACCATTGAGATCACTGGGAATGATTCTTACTTCAGTTACGCTACCTGAAAACAGCAGAGCTTGTTTATCAAAACCTATTCTTGCTCTTTCTCCCTCTACCTTTGCTGCCTTCTTTCCCACCCTCTTTTACTTTTTGTCACTGCAGGCTCTTTGCTGTGCTCAGTAACACCATATCTGAACCTGTGATGGCTTGGTTTTTCTGCCTTCAAAATAATTGAACCAAATTTACTGTTAATGCTGTCTAAATTTAAGTTTGCGCCAACTCCAGAAGGAGTTTCTGGGTTTTACATTGTGGTAAGGCAGTTTCAGAAGTGCAAAGACAGCAGAGTGCAAAGCCAAGAAGCATTCTATAGGAGAGCCTGGACTGAAAAAATAATGATTCTTTGCTCTTAGCTGTAATGCTTTATAACAAAACACTGAAAAAAATATTGCAGCACAAGGAACAGCCTTCCAGTGTTCATTGGGTGGCCTCTTGTGAAAGAAAGTTAAAAAATTGAGAGTACTCTGGGAATACCTTAATTTTTCCTCTCCAAAAGCCATATCAAAATGCAGTGGTATGAAGGGGTCCTGAAACCCCTTGTGAAAGAAATTGCTTTGGCAGGAGTGTGCTGGAATATGGCCACACGTGTTTCTGTAGGGAGCCTTCTCTGCGGAGCTTGTGGCAGGACTGAGGATGTTAAGCTGAGAGTCAAGTGGCTTGAGGAAAGCTCTGATACAGCCTGCATGTGACCTCTCTATTTTTGATCTGTTCATCCCCCAGCCTGGATTGGTTCCGGGGGTTGCCTCAACCCAAGTGCACCTGGCACCTGTCTTTGTGGAACACTATGAGCTTCCTCTGCCCCCACTTATTGGGATAGTCCCAGTCCCTCTGGATGACATCCTATCTTTCAAGCTTGTCAGCTGCACTCTGTGAAAATGGGGAACCTCGTTGCTGCCAGTGACTATGTGAACTATGACTTTTGTCTCCTGGTTGACTTCACACAATATGTTGCCAGCAGAATAAGCCATCTTTTACATTTGGATCAGGAATTTAAAGTGCAGTTAATATATATGGAGGTAAATGGAGGGCATCCCTGGTTGGTCTTCCAGGTATGGTTCTCGCTTGCTGAAAGGCATGAGCTGTGGAAACTTCATCCTTTTTGCTTTTTCAGGTGGGTCTTAACTTTTCCAAGCAGCTGTCTGCAATATGTGTGGCCCCATATCTCATGAGAGGCATTTTTGATACCCTCTGAAGTTAAGGTTTCAAAAAATGTTATTGAAAAAACGTCCCTACTAAGAATATTTTTTCTTCGAGTAGTTATAAAAGGGAAACCCGTGCCCTGAGTTTGAAATCCACATGTTACTTTCCATGTGGTTCACACATGTGTAACCTAGGCATGTTTTTATGAATCGTTTGTATATTCCTTAGCCAGGCTCCTGTGTTTAAACAAATGTGGAAACAACACAATACAGCTGTATAAGGAATTTTTTTGTTCATAAGTAGGATCTACAGATTTTTAAAGCTACACTTTCAGCAATAAAGAAATTGTCCATATTACTGGAATGTACTTCATATCTTGATAAAACCTTTCATTCTTTTGGTCTGGAAAAAAAAGACCTATGAACTTTATAATGATGCCAACTTAGCATTGCAAGGGTTAGTAATAGTCAGGGGTGAAGGTGCTACTCATTACTAAGATATCAAAACAGGCTTGTCTACTTGGCAAGAAGGTTAGTTCTGATGTTGTTTCCAAAATTATTAACATCTTATTAAATGAACTGTTTCAGAACTTGGGACAGTTGAACGCTAAAAAAAGACTGAAAAGTGAAATACAAAATAAATGGCCTTTATTGGCAGTTTCCTCCAAACATTTTTTCTATCCTTCTCTTTTCTTTTAGACCATGAAAGGAATAGCTTTGGATGGTTGCAATAGCATATGAGAAAATGGCCTCATTTCTTGTACTGGATGATGTAAAATATTACTTCCTGAATTACTGTACTCTGAATCATGCAAGAAGCAAAGACCAAAATCTGAACACATAACTGCTTGCCAAAATAAAGTGCTGAATTTGGACAGAGTGAATTTCAGGTGTCAGATGTAAGATGGTCTACAAGATAAATGGTCTACTGTCTGCTCCTCTACTAATTTGATGAAAAGACGAGTCAAGTTCAAATTCTATGTTGCCTATACAAAGAAAATTAACTGCCTTTTACTGGCACATCATTCAGTCTTAGTGCTGCCTCTCAGACACAATGAAAAATGGTGTCTGCTCCCACTACGACTGCTTGGAAAAGAGTAATTTCTAACTCTCTCAAAGGCGTGCAACATGCTATCTTCCCAACAGTGCCCCTGACTGTGCTGCTGACCCTACTATTTCTTCTCTGCTTAATTCATGTCTAAAGCAAGATACCAAACATGTTCATCTCCAGGTTTGGTATCCAGGAAAAAAATTCCTTATCTCCTTTTCATCTTATTTTCCCACTGGGAAGATAGTACTGGTCTTATTCTTCTGTGGGGTCCTTCAAGAAAACTATTACAGAAGCATCTTGCACAGACATTGCTATTTTTGTTTGAGTGAGGTCTTATAAATTTGGTTAGGACCAGATTTTCAAAAACGTAAAAGTATTTTTTCCACAGAACATGAAGTCAACCCAAAATACAAATGCCCATGTGAGCCCAGTTAATGAGTTTCTATCACTAAAATAACTGGTAGTTATTCTAGGTGACTGAGGATTAAGCATTCTTTTATTGAAAATTTTGGTTAACTAAGATGGTCCTATGCTCTGTAGAAAGAAAAAGGAAGACTTCTCTCACAAAATTGCTTACAAAGTCAGAAATAAAGCAACTGAAGCAAAAATTATAGTTTGCATTTACTTTCCACAAACTGAGCTTAAACAATAGTAAGCATTTGTGTCTGAAGGATGTGTCTGATACTTTTTCACCATGCAGCACACCCTGCATTTCACCAAAATGATCACTGACAGCTTTAGGAATGTGCAATTAACTGAAGGCATGAATAGGATGAATCCCATCCAATTGTGTGGAATTCGAATCTGTATTAAAATTATTCTAGGAAAAATTACTGTTATTCCTCAGTGGAGGAATTCTAGCTTTGCATGTGAATAATGGATTTTTCCATTCCATAGCTGCATTATGAAGAAAAGGAATGAGAGGAAAAAGGAATGGAGAAAATTTTAAGACGTCCAACAATTTTTGCAAGGAGAAGCCCTCTCTGTGTTACTTAACCCCCTTTTTTTACTCTACTTAAAAGATTTAGGTCAGTTTAAAAAAAAAAAAAGCGGAAGAAAAGCCAAAGCATGTGATTTTAGAAATGTTCTGATCAAGTGTTTTAACTTTTGTGCGTAATTTTTGGGTTTTTTGGGTCCTTTTGCTGAGCTATTGCAAAGGTGATCGAGATTATGTGTTTCTTAGCTTGCATTTTTAGCCTGTGTTTTTATGGGGATTTATGCCATATAATTTTGGTTTTATCCAGTGTTATCAAGAGATGGAAAAATGCAATATATCAATAGAGACTAAAAAGTGTACTGGCACTGGTACCAAATGAGAATAAAGGAGACAACTCCCCAATGTTTGCCCCAAAGAAATAAATTTTCTGATTTCTTCAGAGGAACCTAGGTCAGAAAGGGTGAAGAAGAAGTTTTACATTACCTGACAGAATGATCTTCTAATATAGCTTCATTTTGATTTACTAAACCTTTTAGCAAGGACTTACATTGCTGAAAAAACCTGCTAGAAAGAAAAACAATATCCGCAATTTCCCCCCTTCGTTTGTGCTAAGAAAAGATAAATATGAAAGTTCTGAGAGCTGGAAAAATAAAGGCCTCTGTCTGTCTTCACCTAGTGCAAATTCACGGATGAGACAAACAATAAACTCAGTAAATGCAGGTCTGACTGCAGCCATCCTGCATTGCTGAAGGAGCCACAGCAGCCGGAGCTAATCACTTGCTCTGGCCTGGGGTCTGTATAAACACCAGTAGAAAAGTCTCATGCAGTTCTGGGGCTGGGACTGATTCAACAGAAAATGTAGTAAGAGACATCTTGTTGGATTGCTGGCAGGATGCGCAGAGTCAATATTTGTAATAGTAATTAGTTCTGGAACGGAGACAAGCGACTTGATACACATGTTATGGCATTGTCCTTTAGGTCTTTCCTTTTTGAAGTAAATAGTTATGTTAATCTAATCTTGCACAAAGTCTCTTTCTCACAGTTCTAAGTTTCTTTTATAAGGGAATTTGTCTAATTTAGCAGCTGGTCAGAGGACAGCTTCTTCCTAACAAGTATTTCTGCTAAAGACAATCTAAATTAATAAAGACTAGTTGTCAAAATTTAGTAGTAAGATTAGAAAATCATGACTTTGCTGTAGACTACCATTGAAGAATGCATTTCATCAATCAGAACCAAACACTTAAAATTAATGCTAGCTAGAAATGTTAGGAGCCAGCACCTTCCCTTTGGAAGCTTATTCTGAGGCTTCTACTTGGAAGACTACAAAACCAGATGGAGGGAGTATCATCATTTACTCTGACCTCCAGCATAACTTAAGACACAGGACTCTCATAAGCTATTTCTCATTCCAAAAAAGCATCTGATTTAGAAAACATTCTAGTTCTGGTTTAAAATGGCCTATGATGGGAATTCACTATAACCTTATTAAGCTGTCCTAGTGGCTAATCAGCCACTGTTCAGAATTTGTCTAGCTCCAGTGCTCAGACAGTTAAGCTTCTTATAATTTGATCTTTTGCAACTCTGAAGAATTACAACATTTGTGTTGCCAAGCAAATCGCCCTTTTATATTCTCCTTGACACAGGAATCTGTTGAGTTCCTGAGCGTTGCAGTATAAGGCAAAAATTTCAATCCTTTTTTTCATTTTCCAAGTATTTTATGCACTCTTCATGGTTCCTCAGCACTCAGTACAGAGTTGGGCACCAGTTCCCAAAGTAAATGTTTGGTGACTTTCCTTGTCCTGTTTATTAGTATCACATTTCTTCATCTAACCCTGAAATAAATGAACTCTTTCAGCTGCAGCACAGCATCAGGGACACCTCCAGACCCCAAGTATTTCCAGAGCTACAACTTGCCAGATGTAGTCTGCTGTCTTGGCAGCATTTGCTTTGCATAGCTGGGTGTCCTGCACTTGGCTGTGCTGGAGCTCAGATTTATAGCCGTGCCTTTTTCACACAGCAGTCCAGGTGACTGTATCTGTGACCTGCTTTCCTAAGGACTGGCTTTCTGTGTCATCCCCAGCCTCCTCAGGAAGTAAGCAGGCTTGACTGCTCAAGTTTATTTCAGCTCTGTAGAGCTAGAATGGATTTTCCTTTTCTCATTTCTCTTTGGTGACCTATTCAGTTGTTCAGCTTTGGGCTATTTCATAAGGCTGTATAAATTTATCAGAGTGCTCATTTCTTATTCAAAATTTCATTAATGGTATTAACTTAAAATGTCTTTCATAAATCTTGCTGAAAGTACACTATTAATTTTATCAGCCAAATTTGTTGCTTCTTGCCTCTATCTTTAGAAGAGGACCTTAGACTCTGGCTTTTCATTTAACTAGCTGACATTAATTAAATAATTTTCCTTCATTGTGCTTCTTTGTCTATAAAGTACAATGCCAATCATTCATTGTGCTTCTTTGTCTATAAAGTACAATGCCAATTATTCAGACCCATTTCTGCTGTGCCTCTTTCACACTGTTTAAATATTTGCAAAGGAGTGGCTTTGTCCATCTCCAAGTAATTTCTGGAAAGTTTCACCATTTCATGAAAATTTAGTGTTGTGCTGAGGAGAGTTCGCTTACCCTTTCTGTTTTCAATCTTGTAGGAGGTTGCACTGATTAAAAGTTTCAACTATTGTAATTTCTATTTATCATGTTTCTTGTTTACTTGTATAAGGAGGATTATTTTGCTTTCATTGAATGATAAGAGTTATAACAAACACAGCACTCTCTAAATATATTATTGAAATGTAGTTACAGGCCAACAATTTGTTTTACTGACTTTATCTGTCCCTTTATTTCATAAACTACCCCTCCCCCCCCACATTACAGATTATCATCTCAAACCCCCATATCTTTTAGGATCAATTGCACCTTTCAAATTAAAATATTACATCTGTGGATTTAAGATGGAATTAATTAAGTGTTTAATTGTATCTTAAGTACATGGGTTCAAAATTATTTTCCAGACATGCATGCTCTCTCTGGAAAAAAAAAACCCCACTGATAATCCTCAAATGCTGCCATGAACTTCATCCCAGGCCTTCCACTGGAATAGGCAGCACAAATCTCACGCCCATTGATTTGGCCAGAAATTCATAGATCTCTGTTTTGTTTTCTGTTCCAAAGCTGTCAAAACAGAGAATCCCAGTAAAGACATTCCTGATGTGGCAACCCAGCTGACATTTAGCGTCACAAGATTTGTCTTTGGATGCTTGAGAGCATCCTGTGTAAGATGGAGCCCCATGGGCCTGTCGGCCTGCTGTGTCTGTTGTAACTTGTGTGATGGGCATGGGGTCTGCACGGACCCAGCATTGCAGCTGTGGAAGAAATCCAGATGTGTGGAACCCCTGGGAGCACGGGCTGCAGTGCCCAGGAGCCGCTGAGCCCCTTGTTTAAAGTCTGTGGAGTCTTCAGCCCAAGCAGCAGAATTTCTCCCAGTCTGCAAGAGCTGTGATTGTAAAACATAGAGCAGGCTCTGGACAGGTTATTCTAGAGGTAAATACTCTTTTATGACTCATTTATACAGTTTTGCTTTGTGCTGGTGATGATTTGGGTCAGAGTTCTGTGTGGTAACAACGAAAAGGAACTTGGATGGTGGTTGGGAAATAGCATAGACCATCCATTTCTCTAGGTACCTTTACTTTCAGATATTTAATAATAACTGTAATCCTCAGCAAGCATTCAGATTGCTTATCAACCTGCAAGGAAACCAAGAAAAATAGAAATAAGAAAATAAGAAAAATGAACAATTCAATAAGCTGTAGATAAAACTCACCACTAGACTTCTTTCCAAATTGATTCCATATGGTGAGTCAGATTCTGCTTTCCATTACATGAATATAAATCTGGACTCACTCAACTGATTTCACTGAGGTAACTGCATTGAAAACAGGCAGCAGGATTTGGCCCAATGAGTAGAGATACAGTTTATCCTATTGCTGTTGATGTTCTTGCAGTGCACCAATATACTCACAAATATTCAGTTCTGTCGCCACATGTTAAATGTTCTAAAGCCCTTATTTTGCACTTGTTAGCTTAGCAATATTTGGGAACCTGGAATACAAAGTCACGGTCCTCCTGGAACCTGCTGTTTTCCTTGCTAAATAGTAACAGTGCCTGTAATGAGCTGAGGAAAAATGCCATTTGGAAAGTGAGTGTGGGAGCCATTTGATAGTAATCAGGAAAACAAGAAGAAACTCTAAACCCTGATTTTTTTTCTCTATGCATGAGAAGTTAAATAATTTCCTCCTCCTCCTAAAGCCCAGCAGCCACATTCAAAAACCCGAATCGAATGCTTTTAATAGAAATCTCAGCATGGTTAAAAAAAATTACCGAGTGTTCATTAACTGAATGTGCTAGGGTTCAGACAGACAGCTGAGTTATAGCAGCTTAATAAGTTACTGCCTGGCAGCAGAACTGCAGGAACTGTTGGTTACTGGCCATATCTGTCTTAAGTCTGTCCCAGTTTTAAACTGATGTAATGTAGATTAAAAGTTAGAGAGCTTCAATTTTGGTTTTTCTGCTTCCAACTCCACCAGTTGTGAAGCATCAATGCTACACTACAGCTGATCAGTGGTAACACAATAGATATCTGTGTTCCTTCTAGTGACCAAAACATAGCAGCTTCATGAATTTGATACTGCATCCAAACAAAGTGCTGATTGCTGAGCTATGACTCAGTTCCTTGCAGAGCTGGAATTAGCTACCAGAGCCTTGCATACTCCTCATGAGTGAGATTCTGTGAGTTTTTACTCACACAGTTCATGTAATTATTTATTTACACTGAAGATGGAAGTATTTCAGAGTAGAAGCCCATGCCCATGCACTAGCCATGAGATCTATTGAACCTGTACAGTCCCTTTGTCAGCAAAGTTTAACACATGAGATGCTGTATCCATCAGGAGCAGTTCCACACCAGCAGTGGGAAGCTCTCCAAATGATTGCTGGAAGATGGAAGATAATGGTGCGTGGAGGCTGTAGAATGTTGAAATGGCTCATCTGAAACATGTCAGAAGCTGCTGGTAAGTTTTTACTCTCTGAAAGAAGAAAGAAAGCAAGCTAGAAATCAAAAAGTGATCTGAAAAGGTAGCAGGCAGTGTCTCACCCTGAGATTGAATGACAGCTGATGGTGCCTTTCAACGAATATTTTACTCCCTCAGCTTCTCCTTCTCATCCTGCCTCTAAGCTGAGGTTGTTCTTTGTTGTCCAGAGATCAAAGGATGTACAATGTAGAGACATTGATTTTCTAAACTGAGAAGTTTGTGTTCTGCTAAAATAACTCATACTGAAATTCAAATGCAATTGAAGAAACTGAATTTGCAGTATCTCTTTAGACACAACTCCAGATGCCATTGAAAGAGACCAGATGTCAAGCATTTTGTTTTATATTCCAAAACAAGGGGCAATAAAAGTTTCTATTTGAATTTGCTCATTTTAACCTAATGGTGAATCACTGTGCAGCTATGCCCACATTTTTTAGAGATATAATCATGACAAAGGAGGTATGGATTCTCTACAGCACCATGATAGTATCAGCATGTCCAAGACAGTGTTGCGGGAAATGATCTCCAGATTCTCTGTCTTCATTGTTCTGGTCACAGACGAAGACTTGGCTTGACAGATACACAGGACTGAATTTTCCCACAGTTTCCACCAGAAGGGAATGGGAATTGTGTGTAGTGGGGGTGGGGGACACAGGGGATGGGAGACAGAATCACTCTTGTTGATTATTTTATCTCAAGTTTGATTTTGATGGGGCTAAGAAGGTCATTTCTATGCTCATTTTTATTACTAAGAAAATTGCTAAAAAGGAAAGGTTTGGGCTTATACTTTATGCAAGAATGAACTTCAGCTTTGCCTCTTACTTACCTCTTAACATAGCTCCAGACCCTGTGAAGCGCTAAAGAAAGCTCTTCATATAAAACATATGAACCCTTGCAGGAGACTGCTGCCATGCTTTGAGACAATACCTGCTTAAAGATTGCTCTGGACCAGAGCCCAAATGAATTGACAGTGACATTCTGTCAGATGGTGTAAATCTGGTTCATCACAGTGATGCTGCGATACATGTCTCATTTTGCAAGTTTTCCAGAATTTCCCAACATTTCATTACTATATTAAAAAAAAAAAAAAAATTGAAAAGTTTGTGAAGTGAAATCACACAGCACCACGTTTGACAACTTTCCATGAATGTGTTGAAAACATATTTCTGGCCTGTCACCCTATGGTGGATGATTCAGATTCTGCTTTTGATCGGAGAGTTCCTTGATTTGCAGCTGATACCAGCTATGTGCCAGATACACTTCAGGTGGAACTTTGTGGATACTGTATATTTCTGAAGCAGATCAAACAGAAATTAGAGAACCTGCCAGTTTTGTAGGAAGAAATAAGCATTTCCAGAAAATGACATTTTCCATCTGTTTAATTTTTTTTGTGTGTGTTTGGTCTTTTCAGTGGTTTTCTGGAGCTTGCTTTGTAGCACTGCTAAGAAAGTTGGTGTTTCAGATTTCCTGGGTTTCATGAAAACCTTTGTTTTGGCTTTGGTTTGAATGAGTTCATGCTCAGGAATTCTACACCGAGGGTTAGGGTTCAAACCCCAAGTCTCAAAGCAATTCTGTGCTAAAATGATTGAGCTTTAGGCTGTTTATTTGTTGGAACCAGGGGACTTTCACCCAAACTAGAGCCTCACTGAGGGCTCATTTGAAACCTGACCCTAGTTTTGCTAAAAAGCAGCTCAGTTTTCTAGCTAGGTGTATAAATGAATGGCACAAGCCTATTTGAACATTTCTCACTCACAGATAATTTCATCTCATAACACACCGCCAAGGTATGAAAACATTTTCCCTGACTCATACAGAGCTTGAAATGTTGGTTTGACAGTAGATCAAGAGTCAGTTTATCCATGTGGACACACATGGACAGAAACTGGCCCATGCACTGACCTGACCAGCCAATGCAAGTTTGGATTTCAAAGCCATAAAGACGAATTTTCACGATGCCAGAGTTGTCCTGAATGGACAGGTGTTATTCAAATAAAATGCTGTGGTAACATTGCTGTAGGAATTTTACCCAAGATCTGACTTGTGCCTCAGCATCTCAAAGGAGGATTTTGTTTCTCTGTCTATTATTGTATGGTGCTTCACAGAAAACAAATGATCAGGCTGGGAGTCAAACAGAGGCTTGCTGTCCCGAGCTGCTGCCGTCCGACATTACATCCACGCAGCCATCCTGTCCTCCTCCTCCTCCTCCTCTCTACTGCTCAGCTATGGAAACTTGAAGTTTGAAACCTGAAACTCCTGGGCCAGCCATTTCTGCACAGCTCTCTTCCTTGACAATCCATCCATTCGGGGAAGGAATGAAAGCTCACAGTCTGCCTCCTCCTCAAAACATTTCAAACTTTCACTTATCTTCACTTAGAATAACTTGCCTGACCGGAGCGGGAGTCCAGGCAGTCCTAATTTGTCCATTTGCCAGAACACTTTGTAAGCAGTCAGCCTCTTATCTTTTGTGTGAGGAGGGGGAAAAAAAATGACCTTACTGTGCTAGCAGGTCATGTCATAGGTCATCCTTTCATTCTCCTCACAATCAACTACATTTGCAATCAAAGAGACAGCACATTTTCCACTAGCAAAATGCTCCTTTCAAAAGCAATTGGAATGCTTAGTGCGTGCCACGCTTGTCCCGAGTCCATGAATTTTGAGGGGGAGAAGAGAATTAGAAAAACGGAAAGATACAGCGGATTTTAATCTCCCTGTTTCACAGAGGGATATAATACTATATTGCACAACAAGATGCTTTTTCCTAACAAACCTTCAGTGATTTCCTCTTTTTTTTTTTTTTTTTCATTTCACAATTGTCGGAGCCATCATGAAGAGTGGGGGTCAAGTTTGTTTGCTTTTTGTCTTGTAATTTAAGCATTCCGTCCTGTCAGGGTTCACTTTCCAGTGACCTCTGAATTCATCTAAAATTGCCCAAAAGAACCCAAGTGCATACAAGTGTGGGAACTCATCTGTTTGCCATCTCCACCCAGAGCAGACCTGCAACACAATTTGCCATTGGGTCTGAGGGGAAAGGGTGAGCGTGTCTGTGCTGGCAGCGAAAGCTCACAGGCTCTCTGAACTGTATAAAGTTTTGCTTGTTAGGCTCAATATTGACAATGAATCTGAGAGCAGCCATTTTTATGATACAGAGTTTCTTAGAAGAGGAGAGGCTTTTGATGCCTTTGGTTTTATGTTTGAGTGGAGACATAATGCAGCTGGTTTCTGTAGAGCCAAGGAGATCCCTAGGTACATTTGAAAATATGAGGATGTGCTTTTGTTTTAGAAAATACACCTGCATTACCTGACACTGAGAATAGAGCAAGTCCAGAACCAGAAAAAGATGTGCCTCTAATTATTTTCTTCTGTAATTTTCTTTAAGCTGTTTCAAAATATGTGATGATTTTTTTTTT
>VZRS01007808.1:95287-134221 GCA_013398055.1 Ifrita kowaldi | reverse complement strand
TTTTTTTTTTTTTTTGCTAGGTGAAGGCTTGCATATTTTATTCTGTGGTCTGTGAAATTGGATGATCAGTTTGTCTCCCATGTATCTTTTCAGCTAGCATGAATAGAAAAACTGTATTTTTCCTTTTCTTTATTATCATTTATTAATGAACTGACTGTGTATTTAGAACATTTGGGTCTGTTTTAGTCGGTTTGTAAGCCTGCATATATGGTGAATTTATTAATGGAAAAATGGTAAAAGTAAACTAAGTAGTAAAATCCTCATATGTTAAACAGCTGTTTTAAATATGAATATAGTGTATATGTAGCATATAAAACCTTCAAAAGGAACTCCATGGAATGCTGGAATTCAGTATTACTCCATTTAGTTTACAGTGTAGGTTTGCAGATATTATACAGAAGTTTTGAGGGAAACTAGGTAAGCACTGGATCTAGGGCAAATAATTTACAACAAAATATTTATTTGATTAACTTAGTTCCTATCTATAAATGAACAATTTGCAAGCAAATTTATATTTTATAAAAGGACTGGTTTTCAAGTACAGCTAGGTCCATTGAGTCTGTGAATGACTTACACTGACTCCAATGGACTTTGAACCAGAGAATCCTCCAAGCTCTCACTGAAGCCAGGAGGAGATGGACTGGCTCCTCAGTGAGTATATCTCAACCTCTATTTTTTAAATAAACTATTCGATTACTGTTTAGTTCAGTGGTTTTCAAATATTTTCCACTTCTGGTCCTCTAGCATTCATCTAGTTAAGGTACAGCACTCTGCAATTAAGTTTGTGGACATTTTTTTCTTGTTTTCTTTGTTAGCTCTCCCAGACTCACAGAGCAGGTAATTTATAGACTCCTATGGCTCTGCAGGTCGCAATATACTAAAAAAATCCCTTATTGTCACAGAATAATCCACTATTTATGAGACATGAGTCATCACTCAGTTACACAGACTTCGCTTCTTGAATCCTCCCCAAATATTTCTTTGAAAATACTTATAGTACAAATACTGGTGCCATTGCATATCCATGACGCTGTAACAAAATGTTTTCTTTCTGGGAAAGAAGGAAAGAAGGAAAGAAAGAAAGAAAGAAAGAAAGAAAGGAAGGAAGGAAAAGAAAAAGGAAGACAAGGAAAGAAGTTTTCATGACTTTCACATGAGTATTCGGTACAGTTCTACACACTGATCAGTCCCATAAAGCTCTCCCATATGCTGGTTGGTATTTCCTCATTTCCTTTTTTTTAATGTATTGTTTTGTGCGCCTGACAAACAAGCAATCAGCTGAAAAAAAATAGCCTTTGACCCTTTTTCCAGACTGACAGCTAGTAGTTTCGTATTTATTTAGACAGATCCTGTAGGGAACAATCCTCCCTGGTGCTCATTACTCTGTGGACTGACATTTGCACCCACTTTGGAAAGCTTTAAGATCACTGATCCATGCTAAACCAGCACATTCCAGCAAACTCTTGTGCCAAGGGGCATTAGTTCTAACACATATCACCTTTCAGGACAGGAAAGAAATGAAACGTTATCATTTAACATCAGTACATCTTCTTTGCCCTTGGCTATTTTTACAATAAGCAGATTCAATTAACTTCTTAATTTCCTTGCCAAATTTTTAGATTTCTCAAAAAAAGGGACATGCTAATAAGTTCAGTGAGAGTCCATCTTTTGCAATGCATTCAGCTCCTCAACGTGTTTAGCTGAAACTGTAGCCACCGTTCACCTAATGGTGATACATGAAAAGGAGAAAGGGAATTGCACACCTTTGACTTCTATAAAAGACCTGATTTATTAATTTATTAAATATTTTTTCTTTGTTGTTTATCTAAGAAAAAGTGAACAATATCCAGGTTGATCTGGGAGTGTTTTCCTGGAAAACTTATTTGGTCTCAGTTGAATTTCTTTTCAACTTTCCAGATCCAAATGAGTAGGACCATGTTTTTGGCAATTATATTGAAAAGATACTGAGAAAACTAAGCAGCACCAAATTATCCAACAGGATAGCTAAAATTAAGTTTCCCCATGAAGACGCCTACACTAACTTACTTATGTCTCTGGTTCCAGTTCCACAAATCATTGCTCAGATAATTTCAGTCACTGAATAATAGAGAAAGCCTGAAACAATAACTGAAAGCAAATACTTGGAAACAGAATGATCTGGGCACTTTTAGCTGGTTTTGCACATTATTGACAAATACTAAAGTACTCTGCATCTCTTCTTAATTGCAAACTTTGTTTAACTGCACTACAAGTCACTTCCTGGTGTAGTTTGCTTTTGATGTGGCATGGACTTATCCATTTGACATTCAGCAGGAATGGTATACTACAAAATCAGATTATTTTATTTTATAGCTATTTATGAGACTTCTTTCATTAGATTGTCTAATTATAAAAGTTAGTTCTTATAAAAGTTGTTTATCTTCATTGGAAATTATCCAGAAGCTAAAGGCTAACCCAAATCTACACAGTTGTTACTTAGATTCATTATTTTCTTCTGTCCTAGTAATTTGAGACTGTTTCTACTTGCTACTATGTATATATTTAAAGATTATTATAATTTCTCTTCCATTCTGTCTTTATACGAGTTTACCTCTTCTTAGAAATCCAGTACCTAAGACTGGGAATGGAACTTCACTTACAGTTTTGGTATCCCAGGTCATAGAAAAACGATTGTTACTTGCTTCTGCTAAAAGTGTTTATACAATGCAGCATGACTTTTTCCTTTTTCCTTTTTTCTTTTTTTCCCCTCCATTTTTTTTTAAACTCAAACTTCATGACATCATATCTAGTTTATAAACTATTATCTCCAAAACCTCTTCTGTGGAAGGGATCATTACCTGTTCTGAATTTGTGCACATGGTTATTCCCGCTTAGAGCCCTGCCACTGTGCATATTAAATCACATCCTACTACTGTATTTTCAAGAGCATTTGACCACTTCCTCTGTCTTTTCTGAAGACTAGTCATCATCTTCATTGTGCCTCTGGGTCCCAAAAGCTTCCCCATTGTTTGAAAATGTAAGAAGCAATTTTACTAATGAAAATATTAAACTGGCCCAGAAGGGATGCTAGGAAATACCATAATATACAGCCCTGTAGTCTGACAATGAGCCACTGCTCATTTCTTTTTGGGCATGTTTTTTCAGCAGACACTATAGCTTTGAATCATATAGGCATCTGTTTTGGATCAATTGTTATTTTGTGTACCTAATTTGCTAATGGTAATGTCATCTGGGATGATATGAAAAAACTTTTTCAAGTATCATGTAGTGACAGGACAAAGGGTGATGGCTTTAAACTGAAAGTGAATAAGTTTGATTAGATGTTAGGAAGAAATTCTTTTCTGTGAGGGTAGCAAGGCACTGGAACATGTTGCCCAGAGAAACTGTGGATGCCCCATCCCTGGAAGCATTCAAGGCCAGGCTGGAGTGAGCTCTGAGCAACCTGGGATAGTGGAAGGTGTCCCTGACCATGGCAGGGGGGTTGGAAATAAATGACCTTTAAATTTGCTTCCAACACAGACCATTCTATGATTCAATGATTTTATGAAGTAGAAATATGGCATTTTATGCTGCTTTTCTGCCCACAAAATCTCTGCCTTACTACAGTAGGAAATAAGGACTGTTTGGTATGAATTGTTCTTGATGAATTCATGTTAGCTGCTACATGCAAAGGTAAGCCTTACAGCAGTTTTATGGGAAAAGATATTTTGCACACAGAAGAATTAATATCTCCTAGGAGACTTCCTGAAGCTGCCATTAATTGCAGTAATGATCACACTGTTAATGTTGCCAGATCTCAGGATTTTATTGTGAGCCTCACGCAGATTTCTTTTTTTTTTTTTTTTTTGTAAGACTGTATTTCTAGACTTGCAAGTGGACAAGCACTTGATAATGTGACCTCAAATGGATTTTAAATGCAGGAGACAGATAGTAAGAAGCCAATGGTGACTAAGTGTTTTCAAAATCTCAAGATTTTGAGACACCTGAGATGTTTCTCAGGATAAGATTTGGGATGGCTGCCATGACACACAATTCAAAAGGCAGTGCTACAGAAAGCTATACCCTCTTCGCTTAGCATTCTCCATGAAGAAGATATTCTAATGAGACCCTTAGAGTAGTGGAGATGAACAACTACAGCAAAACTATTATACCTAAGTGCAGTTCTTTAAAAAATATAGAGCTCACATGGCAGTTAAATATATGTTAGATTTAGCAAGTATGTTCAATACCCAGCAACCTCAAACTATTGAAAACCTGGCAGATTTTTGGGAACATTGATGGGAACTCAACATTCCTGAACATCTGGCTGTGAATTAGTTTATCTTGCCATTTGTGGGAGTCCTTTGCTCAGCAGCAGGGGAGGGAAAGATATGTTAAAAGGGAGGGAAATGTGGATGCAAAGGAAATTGGAAGGTGAGGGAGTGAGGAGCAAGAAGGGAGAAAGAGGAGCATCTGAAAAAAATCTTCTGAAACTGTGGATTTCAAGCACCCATTGATCTTATATCCCTCCTTTGTCATCTATTCTTTCATTCTGTCTGGGATCAGCCTTATGGAAGTCAGAAATAAATTATTTTACATAAGCTACAGCCCAGACCCAAGGCAAGCTTTGTGCTGCTCAGGCCAGCCCAGGGAGCACTGCAGGGAAAGAGGAGGGGAACAGGGCTCCCTTTGGGATTGCTATTTACAGCTGTCTCCCTGCGTGTTTCAAGGCTCAGATGGTGAAAATTCAGCTACAAAACACTTTGATTTTCAAATGCAAAAGTTAAAACACGACCAAGCTTGTAGACACTTCCATACTGTAGAAGAGGCTGGGAACACACCTGCTTATGTACACAGGCATAAAAAAGATGTTAAGGGCATAAATGTGGGCAGAACCTGCTATGGGATAGACCTTGCCATTCCTCCATGCCCCAGCTGATACTGACCTACACACCCAGTCCACTTGAGACTTCCTTCTTTAAGTATCCCCAAGTACAAAAACGTCGGAGTGCTACAGAGGTTAATCAGGTAGGCACAGGAAGGTTCATAAGGGTCTTTGTGAAACTTTTGTTCTTTGTTTCCTGTTTATCTAGCGGTGTACCTTGTGCATATTTGTTCTGTGGGGTCTTTTTTTTTTTTCTCTGATAGAATATTAACCAAAAAGGCTCTCAAGGTGCTCAAACTCTGGATTGACTTGCTCTCTGGAAACACATCCACAGCCAAGAACCTCTGAGCTAGAACACTGTCTCATGCAGTTTTGTCAGCTGGGCTAGGAAGAAAAGCGCAGCTGTCTTACTAGGACATGCATAAAGATGTACTTGCTGATGGTTTAGTTCAGGTTTTTAAAGCATGTTTGGTTTTGATGGAGACCTAGGTATTAGTTTGGGGGTGTATTAGGAACCTGACAAGTAGTGATGATGGCTTGACGGAACACTTGACTGCTGTGAATTTTCATGCAAACAGGCTACATTGGTCTGAGATAGAATGGTGGCACCATAAACAAGCAGGCTTGAGTTCTGAGTAGTTTATGTTTTGTAGATGCTGAAATAAATTTTTATTCTCTTTAGTCTTTCCTGTTTGGGCTTTAATTGTCCAATATCCCTGTGCAGATGCACAAGGAGGATAGTAAGGACTACTGTATTCAAGGAAATTTCAAGTCAGGTAATAGGCAACAATTTTTTGAATGAACCCAGTTTGATTCCTACACACCACTGAGGATAGCTGTCTGAGTGAGCTGGAACTCTTGGGGCAAAATAGGATGGTACATGCCATGATGTTGCTGGTAGAGAAGAGAGGAACAGAAATGCTGGGCTCCAGCACTTCATCTGGGATCTCAAGAGAACCAGAGTTCCTAGGCTTTGATAGGAATTTGTGGTGGGGGGAGGTGGTCAGGAATTAGCAGACTAGAATGCACTAAAACAGCAGATTTGAGAGTGTCCTCCTCATAGAGAGAACCAGAACTACACTAATAACCAGGTCTCTTTCTCACAAGCATCAGCAAAGTAGAGACCATGAGATCTCTTCCCTATAAAGCTTAGATTTATCTATATTAGGTATATCCATACAGTCTGGTTATAGTCCTAGGTAGCCTATATAATTTTACACCGACAAAAAAAACTTTAAAATGTCCTTAGAGTATGGCATAATGACGCATTTTATGTCTTTATTCATTGGTCCCCGTGCATGAAATTTTACTGTATTGCATTTAGTAATATGGGAGATGTAAAGAGGCAAGAGACACTGCAGATCTCAGTGGTTCATTAGTCCTGCACTTTATTGTGTTTTATAACTTCTCCTTCTCCAGACCACAAAATAGCATCCTCCTGTATCGAGTGTATTAAGTGTGAATCCACAGAGGGAACTTTTAAATGCTGCTGCTCCAGAAATAATGACTCCTCTATCTCTCTTCTAATAGAATTGGTTATTCTGGAGAAACTTCCTTGTGTAAATGCCTAGTCCTGAATACTTACATCCAGGGCTTGTATGTAAGTAATTTTGTCCCAGCCGTAAGGGCACAGCTAATGAACCAGTTTCAGAAATAGCGATGAGCACTGTTTCCTATTGTAAAGACACATCTTCACTAGCAGGTATAGAAGACTATTACCAAAAATCCCAGGACATTTTCAGAAAATCCTTAATGAACCAGTCTAGACAGGCATTTACTTCTGAGATAATAGAGATGAAATGTCACCACAAAGAGAATCATAATAAGCAATTCCTCAAAAAGCGCAAAAAAATTTGCTGAGGGCTTGGTGCCATTCCTCTCAGAGGGAGGCCTTCCTTCTCCTGGTGGAAAGCAGCCAGACACTGAGTTGGAAAGAAAAGAATATGAAATAATATTTTTCCTAGCATGGTTCCAGTACCTGGATTGTGATCTGATGGCTTGGATGGAAGTTAATCCAGTTTCTTTGACTGGACTGACTTTTTTGATAGCTTGGATGGGAGTTAGTCCAGATTTTTTTTACTAGACTGGGGTTTTTTTAAGAGAAAAAGTAAAGATATTTCTTTGCCAGCAGGGGACAAATTTTCATGCTGTCAAATTAAGCTGCTTCTCACACCTAGTTTTCATTTGAGACTACGCCACCAATTTAATCTTGATGAGATGGGCTCATAAATCTCAGCCAGAAGAATTATGTGAGCTATTCATTTTCCTTCTGCACCAGTCACCGGCATCCTTGGCTATCCTATTCCAGTGGCAGAAACTTGTGAACCACTGCAGTGACAAAGAACTGCTGTCATTCCAAATCTTACCCTGCCCGAGGACTGAGGGTACCAGAGCCCCCCTGGAAGTGTGTGACTTAATCAGCTCTCACCCGCCCTGAGCTTAAAATGATGAGGCACTGACAGGCTGCAAACAGGCTGCTGTGGCTTCTGATGTTGTCTAGCCTCTCCTGGTGTTGAAATGCCGGGCTGCTATGACACCTCCCAGGGGAACACTGCTTCTGCTGGGTGAAAACTGACCCATAAGCCTCACCCTCATCCTTCCAAGCCAGCCAGTGGCTCTTTGGTGCCTCTTCAGCCCGTGGCATCTCTGTATGGACCAGCTTAAAGATGTGAAAAATATTCTCAATGGCTTAAGTGCAGCTGATCAGGGGAGCAGATGTAGCCATGAAAGGTAAAAAAGAGCTCTGTGTGAACAGTGGTCCTATAAGCTGAGGTTGCTCATGTCATTTGCAGCTGCAGGACTAGCCCCTGGAGCATTAAACTGGAGCCTGAAGGAACCCCTGCTCCTTGGTTGTAGGACCTGCGTTGCAACAGAATTATCAAGTAACAGGGTGAACACAGAAGTTCATGACACCATGAAAATAGGTACATTTGGAGACGGTTTTATCTGCCTGAAAAGTTTTATACCTCTCATTTGGGTTACAGCAATTGCCTTATTATCCTCCAAGGTGCTGCACATTTTATACTCGAGCAGCACACCTGAATTCACATGCCCAGGTAGGCTTCCATCTTGTTTCCCAGAGCTGCTAAATTCAGTCTTCATGAGCCCTGGGTTAACCTTTACTTCCTCAGAAGTCATTTACCAGATCCTTGTTGCTGTGTGACTTTCCCTAAACTCCATGACTTGTACAAGTCCACTGTTTTATCTTTCTGCACAGAGGAACAGTTACTGCTGGACTCAGGAGACATTTATCAAAGACATGACTGCTGATTTACTACAAAGGGCTGCTGAATTCCTCTAGGAACTGTCTTTTGACCTGTTGCTATAAATTTTGCACTGCAGAATTGGCAGACTCTAATAGCTTTTTGTAAGTTCTGCAAAGAGAAGCCTGACCTCAAAGGACCTAAATATTTTAAAGTAAGAAGTTGTGCAGTTGTTTGGGTGTTAGGCTAAAATGGAGATTTTAAAAATGTAATTTCTCAGATATATACCAAGATATATTAAATGTATTTTTTCCATTAAAAATTAGCCTATGATTGTAACTTTTAAAAGACATTTTTAAATTTAGTGATGGGGTATTGTGCCTATAGAGCCAAATGCACAATCACATGTTGCATGGCCCCACATCAGAGCATATTTTATTCTGAACAATGAAGCAAAAGTGTATTCAGCTACCTGATTTTCATTATTTTCAGTACGCTTGTGTTCCAGACTAGGAACACTTTTAAAGACACAGCTGTATTATGGAGAATAGTTTAAGGTGTTTGAAACAGGGACAGCTTCTACCTTCCTATTTAACCACAGAAATAACCTGGATACAGGAGAGGAAGCTCTAAATCAGTGGTACAGAGTGGATGCAAACATCAGCATTTGCATACAAATACAGAGCACACCTAGGAATTCATGGACAGGCAGGTGTCTGAACCTGCCAACTGAAAGAATGAATTTGCCTTTTGCAGCATACTAGAGATGCCAGTGGAAAATCTGGGACATTGTGGAAAAGCCTGGTGTAGGAATCAGTGCTCAAAGCCATTTGAACATTTTATAGGTAGTGATTTATGACTAAGAAATGCGGACATAGGTCAACTCCTCTTCACCCTGTCTCTCTCCCTCCCTGCTCAACCACACCATAGAATATTTCAGAGGGTGTTTCTGCAGTTAGGTTGATGTTCTTGCATGGAGTTTGGATGATCTATATAGCCTCACTGCTGGGGAGGAAGCACTGAAGTGAATTTCCATTTTATAAGCCATACTGGGAACAGGAGAGATGGTTCAGCTTTTATATATGGGGCAACTGGCCAGATAGGGCAGACTGATGACACGAAGGAGTGAAGACGAAGGGAGTGCATCTGGAGACAAAAGAAAAGTCAAAACCACAGAAGAAGCTGGTGGCTCTAGGAGAAAAAGAGAGAAATATGAATCAGCAGGGAGTGAAATGTGAGGAGTCTTAGTGGAAAGAGAAACTATGAGAAGAAAGAACAAAGAAGCAAAAATCCTGATAAAAGATGCAGCAAATTTAGAGTATGTGAAAAGAGAAGATTTAAAAAAAACCCCAACATCCCAGAATATTTCACATCTGCACATGGGGTTCAGATGACATTTCCTGCTTAAATTCATGGTACATGTGTGAACATGCAGGTTCCCTAGGTGACTTTGAAAATTTCAGCCAGGAAATCCAGTGAGCCAGAAACAGTACCTCAGACAGGAAGCGTTACCTCCAGAAAAGCCAGTTCAGGAGCTGAATCACATCAACTGGCCAATTTTATTTTATTTTTTAATGGAAAATAATGAGGTTAGAAGAAGAAAAATGGCTGCTGCTTGTCTAATAAGGGCACTTCAGACTGTGTTCATGCTCTAATATTTTCCACTGGAGGAACACAGAGCCTTTCTTCATTTCCCATTCCCTTTTGGAACTTGCATTCTGCTCTGAACTCAGCTTCTTTCCTTGGCATCTCCTTCTGCTTGCTTTTCTTTTTCTTCTCTGTCTCTATTGCACAGGGAAAAGAAGCTCCTGGGTACCAGGAAGGAGCCTGCTGCCTGCCCTTTTCTGAGAGACCTCACTCAGAGACCCGGGGAGGCCGGTTCCATGCTGCTCGAGTTTGCTATCAGCTGTGACCTGCTCGTATTTCTGCGGCATTTGCAGTGAGATGAGTAGATGTGACTGTGCCTCTCGTGCTGTACAGCTCGTGAAAAGCTCAGGTTTGTATTACGATCAGGTGTAGTGTCTGCACTGTGTTTATACCCTTCCAAAGGAACAGTGATTAGCCGCGGCCATGGAAGCACAGGAAAGGGAGCTCCTTCAGACAGGTCTGCTCCCTGCACAACATCTCTCCCTATTTTGCAATCAGTGCTTACCCTCAGATTTATATGATGCTAAGACAGAGCAGTTTTTTGACTGCTACTTTGCATAACCTCTCCTTCCCTTAATAGTAGAATTCCCATCTAATTTAAGGTAATACCAAATATGGTTTGTGAATTTTCCCACCTATACTTTTACTTCTTCTACTCTATACAAGATAAATGGGTTGTAGGACAGGTAGTGGTCTGCAAATTCACCAAAATGAACTACCAACAATGTTCATCAGCTGGGGCTTTAAATTAAATGTGGCTAAAATTAAATGTGCACTAGATGATGGATGAAATCCCACTATGTTTTCATAAAAATACAGTTCTGGAGGTACTCTTCATTCCTGCTTTGCTGTCTTGCACATTGTAATTGAATCCCCAAATCCAGAATCTGGCATTCTTTCTACATCATAAGTAGAAACCTCGTTCTTTGTGTTTTCTTAATTTGTATTATTTATAATAACAGTAAGTCTCCTGAGCTGGCGGTGGAAGTCAAATGACAGATCCTTCACCTATTATGCCACGTTTTTTATCAATTATCTTGCTGAATATTCCAGATGAAAACAGTGTTTGTATTGGCCAGAATCTTCAGGCTGTGCCTGAAGAAATATTTTAGTGAAATGAGCATTAGGAAACCTTTGGAATATTAAGCCAAAAATAGAATTTTGTGCTTAAATATTCTCCTTAGCCTGTTGTACACATAGTATACTATTAAGTTGTTATTTCCAAGAGTGGCCTATTTTCAGACTTTCAGCATCTGTAAAAAAAAATTGTAATGATAAAGAAGGAATTCATATTTTCAGGCTTTTAAAAAGCTCATTGTGAAAGTCAGCAGCTCTTACAATAGGCATCTGTCTGAAAAATATTCCTCAAATTTTCGCATGAAGTGGTGCTGTGTTCATTAAACACCCTGCTTTTGTAGTGCCCTCTGGTCAAAGATAAAATTCTTCTGAAGGGCCTTCCAAAGGTGATTTGTGAAATCACACATATTTCTGTCTTGAGGAGATCCTACCTGTATGCTGGCGAGCCACAACAGACAGAGTTTATTGATGGCTGTGTCAAGAGCTGAGCACATTTATTTCACATGAGTGAATATTTCAGATGAGATGAAGGATGGGAAGGGAATTCTCTTCCAGGAGGTAACTCATGCTACACACCCGCAAGCATTTTGCAGGCTAAGAACCAGGCTAAGGGACTGCTGGGTCTGTTAGGACTGCAGACGTCTTTTGTGTTTTCTTTCTTTTTTAGGACTTACTAGAGCTGCATAATTAAATGGAGATTATTGGCAACATTATTTAGCAGTCATTATGGAGTCATTAGGGTTCTGCTTGGGCAAGAAGATAAGTCCCCTTCCTCTCTCACACTTGATGCTTCTATCAACAGCTTAGAAAAGTGGTTCACAATGAATTGCTACTTAAGTAGTCCTATCTTCCTCTGCAATCTCCCTCCTGTTGTTCTTCCCTGTGGGCTGGCTCAGAAGGTCAGTACACTCAGCTTGCCTGATGTAATGCAGGCTTCCCGATAGCTTTTGGCACTTTGCAACTGCTCCCGTGAAATAAAGGAAAAAAGAGGGCTCCCGGGGGATGGAGCCACTGCTGATCCAAACAGTGATGTTTTTCCTGTACTTTGTTCTGTAAGCCACAGGCTGTGGCTCTCTGTGGGCTACTCGGACACACCAGCGCTCTCCTTCCTTCACTGCAGAGGCTCCACATCATGACATGGCACAAAGCTCCGTGGTGCTCCATGAAGGAGTTATGGCACCTAACTGCTTCCCGGGCTCTGTGGCTCTCTGGTGGCTGCTCTAACAGGAATTAGAAGGCTGGATTCCCTCCACACCACACAGTGGAAGTGGGCATATCATCCAGAGTAATTACATAGCAGTTAATAATTCTGCGTGTGTGTGTGTGTGTGTGTGTGTGTGTAGGTTGAGCTGGCCAGAAAAGGAAACATCTGTTTTCTGGGAAATTCCAGGTTGTCAACATTTCATTTTGTTTGCCCTGGAATGAAACATCAACATTTCTGAATACCTGTCAGAAGGGGACAGTCTGTGCGGATCCCTGTAGCTGCTGCACAGCCGGGCAGTGCCGGGTGGAGCCTGGGCACCCAGTGCCAAGGGCATCAAGTATCTAGGCCAGGGGCAAAGGGCTGCCAGCTGGCCAGGCTGCCCGGGAAGCTTCCAGAGAAAGTTTAATGAAATCAGCATGCTGCCTCTGACAGGGAAACAGCTCTGGGATTTCAAAGCAGATCATTACCACGGGGTTCTTTTCCTATACTTTAATTTGAAATTTTGCTTTAAACTAGGAGAATCAAACATCCTTTCCTTTTCAGTTGATACCTGGTAAAGCCCAAATCTGAGAGGCCCAACAAATGCACTGGCTGTGAAGCAGAAGACCCTGCATACATCCACAAAAGAAGTAGCAGTATTTTCTGCTCTTCCAAGACAAAACTCTCTTTCAGAGTTATGGACTCTGCTGGGGAATGTGGCAAAGCAGCTCACAGCAGTTCCCAGGATAAGTCCTTTAAAATAGGGAAACAAGAAGAGTTTTAATTATGCCCTTTTTTTCCTACTGGAGCATAACTGAGGATTTAATTTTGTAGGCTTCATTGCTGAACACTCCAACACTTTGCAACTGTTTAATGCGTAAGGGTGTGGAGGTGAGGGGTATGAAATACTGTATGTCAGCATGGAGTCAGCATGGGCTAATTCTGCAAGCTGCAGTCAGTTTTGATGATGGCAGGATCAGATTGCAGAGCTAATAGAAGCTGAGAGGGCAAATGTTCTGGGACTGGCAAAGCTCTGTAGACCAATGCAATCTGGAGCGTGTATCTCACTTTTCCTCTAGAAATAAAGTCTCTCCTCTTTTCTAAAAGCTTTTTCCTTTTTTTTCCCTCAAATGAAAACAGTGCTATACCTCTCACTAAACTATTGGACATTTGCTTCCAAGTAGATGTGTATTTGCTGTTGCAGACACCTCCCTAAATATTATTTCCATTATACCTCAGAGATACTTAACAGTTAAGCAGTGACAAAGCTTTGAGGCAGACAGGGTACTAATACATGTTTATGAAAAGATGACATTAAATTTGAATAGTAACCTACCATAGATCTTTGATTTTAAGAGGAAAATTAATATGGAGCAAGCAGCAAGAAATCTGACCTGCAGAGCCAGTAACTTCTCAAAATGTTTTAAATCCTGCAGCTCATCTTGTGAGTCAGTTGATCTCACCAAGTATGTTCAGGTCTGGTCTGCATTGCAAATGGAGCTCACCCTGGCAACCCTGTTATTTTGGAAACAGCAGCTGGGTGAATGGCACGCAGGGCCCACAAAGCCCCAGTAAGGCACGTGTGGAGGCCTGAGCAGAAGTGGCAGAATTTCATAGTCATTACTGCAAACTTTTTCACTATTATGCATGAGCAGTGACAGGCTTGCATTGTTAATCAGAGTAATTAGGATTTAGTTGAGGCATGACAATAACCTGTGCCTCATAAAGGCCTGAAGTCGATCCATTTTCTCCCGTTTTCCTAGGAGTCTCCTATTGTGATTCATAGATAGCCCAGCAGGAATGCAATCAGGAAATCTCCAGTGAATCAGTGTCCCTAAATCTTCAGGCTTGACAGGTTGAAGTCTGACAAGCTATTAGAAAAAACTGCCGATCATTAGGCTGTCTAAAACAGACTTAGTTTGTTTCTGTCTGTATTCATTGATTTATCTGCAGAATGATATTGTTTGAAGCGTAGATTACTCATGCTGCCGCCAGCTGACATGATTTGTATGATAAAATGACAAAGCATGGCTCTGGCTAAGCATACAGGCCTGTCTGCCTTTGCTGTTTCACTGCTTTTGACTCATTCTGTAGTAACGACAAGTTGGTTCAATATTACTGTGAGAAACAAAACCAGAAATAGACCAAATGGTTTAAAGCAATTTTTGATCACCCCAAATGCTACCATCACTGACAAACAGTGTCAGCTCTCTCTCTGGATCATTTTGGAGCAGTGATTTTTAGGTCAGCTGCTGTGGGCTATGCACTTCGCTTCCCAGAGTTCACTACTCTGAACAGGCTTTTTACAAAAGGTCTGCTAAAAGTTCTCCTTTTCCAATGTTTGAATTTAAAAAAAAGAATGATACTTAAATTTAATTTAAAAAAATTGATTTAGTCCATAATACAGTATTTGAGTTGTGAGAGTTATTTCTCAGTTATTCTTACACTCTACTCAAGCTTCCATACAAAAAAAAAATCACATCAGATTGAAAAAATTTCTGAACAGACTTTGTTTAAACAGGATTGTATTCTTATTTGTCATTGTAAATGACATCTGTTTTTCCAGTCTTCCAGTTTTCCTGGCTTATTTCTTCTATTTTTTAAAAATGACTGGCTTTCTTACGGGATTCAAAATCTCAATGTGGAAAATAAAAAATAAATTCAGCTCTTCTTTCCCATTGGCAGGGATTCTACGTTCTTGAAAATGAGAAAAAAGCATCTGTTTTGCACCATTAGGCATGCAGAACATAATCAAGCTTAAAAATGTGTAATTATACACTTGCATAAACTTACAGTATGTATACAGTATGTTATCTGAATAAACCCTCCTGTTTGTGAGAGACATGTAACAAGACTCCTAAAAAGAGATATATATTTACTTGTTATTTAAAGAAGATCAAAATACAGAGAGAATGTATAGCTTAATAAATACTTATTTACATTTACAGGTATTAAAGAAGAGAAATTTAGCATGGCACAAACATGGTCATATTCCTGTGAAAAGTATAATGAGACACTTAACCACACAGCAAGTCCCAAGTTTCAGGTGAACACGACTCCCTTTCCATCTATTTCTTGAAGAAGATCCTTGTATACCTTGCTAAGAGAGACAGCACAAAAACTCCGTGAGGTTTTCCTAAGATTCTGCCCAAAGTTCTGAAGCTGTAGTTAGGACCTGTTGTGGCTTAATTTGTAGTCTTCACATACAGATTTGCTGAAGGATGTTTATCACACTGCATCTTGCACAGAAGGTGAAATATATGCAACCAAACTGATGTTTCCATTTAGCCATGCATCAGGATCTAACTACACTTCGAGGCTTTGGCAAAGAGAATTTTAAAGCCTTTTGTAGAGGACAAAGAATTCAGTACAGGACCTTAAGGATAAATTTGCCTCCCCACCTCTCTTCTCCTGCTTCATGCCCATGATGCTATAGATGATGTTAATGTAGATACGTGAAATTTTATGAAACACTGATGGAACATTAACCTCTGAGTTAATATGTGAATCAAGTGGAGAAAGTTTTTCATGACAGCTTACCTTGCATTATTTTGCTTTGTTGTCTGATTTCTATCCTTAGTAAACACTTAAAAAGCAATTCAGGGACTTTTGGGTTTGTTGGTAACATTTAAGTCACAACCAAAATACTTCAGATAAATAGTTGAGGAATTGTATATAAATGAGGAAACTCTTTAAGGCAGATGTGGAAATAGCAGTTAAAATAATTAAATATTTGCAAGTAGCAGGCAGGCTTTTAAAAGGGTAAATGTGTGCTAGTCATAAATAGCATCAATAAAAATGGACTCTGAATGAGCCACATCCAGAAGCAGCTGGCAGAGTTAAACAGTGGTGTAATAGACACCATTCAAAATGAAAAGACATCTTCCAAAATATGGGTGTGGTGTCCAAAGAAAGAAAGCAGAGGAAGAGTATAATCCCCAGCAAAATAAATGTTAAACCACAGCAAAGCTAGCTAAAATATTAGTGAAAGCAACTTGCAGACGTAAGGGGAGCTAACAGGAAAGCCTTTTGTATACACATCAGGAGCAGCACGGTTGGACAGCTAGCAGGATGAGAAGAAGCAGCAAAGGAAGATAAAGACATTATGGAACAGCCAAATGAATTATTTGCACTGGGCCCCACTGTAAATGAGGTGGGAGTCTTTCACACTGGGGTCATTCTTTACACAGAATGAGTCTGTGCAAACTCCCACATTGGAGCGTCAGAGATTTTAGAGCAAAGCAGTAGCACAACAGATCAGTAACAATTGGCACTACTCACACAGGAGATTTGAAAGAGTTCAAATATGAATTTGTCAGGCAATCAACTGTGATTGTGATTGATGACAGCAGCACCAGTATCAGGTAAACATGAAAAGTAGAGATAAGGGGAACAAGAATAACCAGAGGAGTTATCTGTAAAGGAGTCTGTGAAATTAATGCACTTCCATTTGCAAAAGTGGTGACTGAAAGGTTAGTGTGGTGAAAATATCTGAAATTAAGAAGATATTGAACTTCTGCAATAGTACAGGAGCTAAGGACCATCTTATTAGACAACAGGAAAATATAGGAAGAGATTTTTTTTGTGCAGCACATCATTAAATTACTGTAGGATGGATGCTGTGAAGGACAAACAGGTAATTTTTCCCTCCCCAAAATTATTTGATTAGGCAAATTCCTGAATATAAGATGCTTTGTTGGGTATTAATATGGGAGATTTACATGCTACCTCTAGCTCAGAAAGTTCTTATGTAGACAAAGGCTGGAAGATGGGAAGTAGGCCACAGCTGAAGGGCAGACTCTCAGAAGGATATAGGATGAATCCTGCCTTAATTGAATCTGGTGCCAAAGATAAAACACCACCAAAGAGACATTGGTCTGGGTGTGTGTTGTATTTCTTATGTTTTCACCCCACGAACCTGGCATTTTGTCTATATAATTCTCCTCACTTCCAGGGATGTTCACTTGTGTGATAGTTTTTCTCTTCTAACTGTATGACCAGACACAGTCTGGGCAGGAGAAACATGAGGAACGATATGTAAAGGAGGAGCCCTTTGCAACCTTTGAATAAAAACCTGTTCAATAATGTCACAATCAGTCTACTTTCAAAAATAATGTGATTCAGCAAACAAAACAACCTACCACAGTGAGCTTTTTCCACAATGCTTTTTGTCTTACTGTGTAAAATAAATAATGCTATCACTTCTTATCACCTCAGCATATATTTAGTGGTCTTTGCTTTTGGGGACAGGAATGGCAGGTCTCCCACATGTGCTGCTTCTGACTTGAACAAACCAGAATATGATTTTTTGTCTTTAGCTATGAGACCACAATACAGGACAGAGAAACTGATTTGCTCCAGTGTATGCAGGAAAACCTGCAGCCAATCCAGAAACCAGATCCAGTATGTGTGAGTTCCATTTCCCACCCTCATCATTGGAATGTAATCAGTAAGTGTTCAAATCATAAGGTATCACTTCAGAATCTATTCAGGGTGTGTTTGACCGTGAGATATACATATATATATATATATTTTTTTTTTTAAATGTTTTCCATGTGCTATTGTGAAGAAATTCAGCTTGAACACAGTTAACTCAGCCCAAGTTTTGGAAACAAGATTTAGGCCCTTCAGGGGATTGTCCTTCCCTGGTGTTGTTAATCCTGTGGTTTTTAAGGCATTTTTTTCATAAAAAGGAAATGTGTTTTGTTTTACTTCAATGTTTACAAGTGTTTGTCTGGGAAATATAGGATTATAAAGGAACACATTTCAAGCATCATGCTGGGTGTGTTAGTGCTTTGTATTCTGCTACCACATCTGAACTTCCTTCATGTTGTATTTCATAATGCCCCAGACAAATAAGGATGAGATCATGTTTGCTAGAATTGTTTAATCACCAGAGGTCTGACCCTGAAAAAGACAAGGCACATTAGCTTTCTGTCACCTGGATGGGAACTGAGGTTGCACAGCATCAGGCAGGGTGTTCTCAGCACCTCACAGAATTTGTGCTTTTAACTTCAGTCCCAGACCACATCTCTTTTCTTCAATATACTGCAAACATATAACTGCAGTTAGCACAATTGGTACTTTCACTTTTAGCTGAAATGCCTCTACCCAGCAGGCAAAGTAATAACCATGAGATGACATTGTGATGAATGACAATGCCTCCAACAAAGTGCTTGAGCCATAAATGGAAAGAGACAGTAAGTTTCATCCTATTTTTTGAAATTTCATATGCTGCAAATCTGTTTCAAATGAAAATTAAATAATGCTTTTTAAGCTACAAATTACAATAGGCCCAGTGCAATAATGCACCAACTTCTCTTGTCCTCAGTTCAAGTCCTGGTGGGGAGTTTCGAGACAATGCCTAATAAAAGACACATTGATTTGAGGGTGGTTCCCTGTGATAAGACTGTTTCCAGTTGCAGCTCTCTACAATCTTTCATTTTAAGGAATTAATAAAAGGAGGTGAAGGCAGGAAAATGAGTAAAGAAAGATAAAATGTGCAAAACACAATGTGTTTGGGGCACCCTCGTCCTGCTATCTGTACAGTTGTACAGTCCATTGATACAATGGTGTTTCTCCTGACTCAAATTTACACAAATGGAACAGCATCAGCCCTTCAGATAACCATGATTTATGCCCTTCCCGGCAGTCACAGCAGACAACAGTGCTGAACTATACTTTCTCCTGTTGGAACACCTTGACATTTGTGACACAAGATATTCTCTTGGAAATGATAGCTATGATAATTTTGTATTGAGGCTTACAAATGGATTTTAAGAACTTGAAAACAATTGCGTGTATAAGTTTATAATTTTTCATTTTTCAGGGTTCAAACTGGGCTAGTTTTCTAGTCCAACCACACAACATTAATGAAATAATTTACAGACTGCTAGAAATGTTGCTATTTTTCAAAGGTTTTTTGTCAGAATCCCATCTTTTCAGAAAGACTTAAAAAAATATTAAAACCCCATCAGGAAAAAGAAAATCATAATCCTGAATTTGCAACGAACATTCACTATATTATCCATTTATGTGTTCACTCTTTGAACAGCTCTAAATACATTGCCTAATTATTATCTAAAGAAGATAATATTGACAATAATTTCATCATCTGATTTTCCTTAATCTTCAGACGAAAAGAAATGTCTTTTTGCGTCATACACAAAAAGAAGGTCTTCCTGGGGAGCAATCCCCTTATAGGGTTACTTCTAAGGATTTGCCACTCCTGTCATTGGGTAGTTCCTGTTCTCTGAAGGAACAAGAGGAAGCCCGTGCAAGCTGCCTTTCTGCACAGCTGACACCTTCTGATCCCCAGTACCACCGCAGTAATACAGCTGAATTAACAGAGGGCTTGTCTATACCACAGTCACAGAAATTCCTTTACGGATTATGGAAAAAGTGGTTTCAGGGAATCTGTGCTGTCTGCTGAAAAAAAGATTTAATAAAGAATCAATGACCAAATCGATCACTAGTCTCTTCTCAATGAAACCCTTGTTTGAGTCAAAATTCCCCTACATGTTTGTAGCCAACTTGAGTAAGTCTAGAAGAGCAGCACCAGCTGAGGGGTAACTGCAGCACCATGTTTGGAGAATGCCTCCCGTTTGCTCATGCTTTCTAACATTCCTGAGCACGGTAAGCACTTGAGATTGCCACTGCTGGGCATGCCAGCTGGCTCGTCTTCCTTCTTCTGTTCTGCAGAAGAATCCTGGCGAGTGAAACATTTTCAAAATGTGTTTCTGACACAGCGGTGGAAGACTTACAGCTATTGTCTGAAACAGACAAGAAGAAATAGCTATATGTGTTCTCCTTGTTGGAAGGAATCACATGGTAATAAAAAAGTTCTGGATTTTCACTGCAGAAGGTCAGTGTGTTTTGAATCTTTGCAATGGAGACAACCTCAACAGACTAATTTTAGTGGAAATGCTTGTTTTGACAAGTGAGGAAACACAACAATTACTAATGCATTTTACCACTTGAGTCTCTCTTGACAAACATACCGTGAGGATTACAATATAAATACGTAACTGCTTTTCCTCATTTCAGCATGCCACTTGTGAATGACTTTGTCATAACAAAACCCATCTTCCCTGCTTTTCATTTATCTCCCTAAAATAGAAATGGTCTTTTTCCATTTACCCTGCTAGAATAAACATCTATTAATTCTCCCAGGTCACAAAACCTTCAGCTTCTGAAGGTTAGAAATGTCTGCACAGTATGCAACTCCTTTGGTTTAGTTCTGCCTTGAATCAACTCAACAGAAAATGTCCAAATATTTGCCCGGTAATGGGAAAAATGAATGTAATTGATCCACGGCTCTTATGTACAACATCAAAGTACTTAGAGACAAGAAGCTATTGTAAGACAGTGACTAATAACTGTATGAGGGGATTTCCATTAGCAGGCCCACAAGGAAGATGATTCTAGTCTGTGAGTGCCTTGTGAAAAGTTAAAACTGTCATGAACTACACAAGGAGTTTTTAATAAAACAAAAGTTGTGGAAAAGGGCATCACATTTTATATGTATGACCTTGGGATACCTCTATTAAGGTCAGATGCAATCATAAATTATTTAAATCCACTGAATCCTCTGTAAAATCCTCCTGTAACACAACTTAAAGTTTTCTACCCCTAATCTTTCAAATCACTGTATTTTTGATAGCTGTGTAGATAGCAATAAGCAAAACTGAGTTACAATGAATAGTTCCAAAATCTTGTGGGTGGAAGTGATCCTTTCCCTTACTCCAGAAAATGCAACCTAACTTGATGGAAGTGTAGCAGTTCCCAGCACAGTGCTACTTGGGAGGCTGCTGTAGGTGAACTCTTGAGGTACCTGATACTGATATCTAGAAAACATATTTAAGATGAAAGAAAAGAGAAATAAAAGACTGACCAGGGAGCTGATTTTGCCACCTTTGACTTTGCTTTCACTTTGCTCAAAATATTTAAACAGTGACAGCAAATATCTGGCACTGCAGAAGCTTCTTCTCAGTTGCATTTTCATAATATTCCCAGATGAAAGTTGCATTTCCAGTTTTATTCTGGTTTAGGAAGCCTGTGCTGTTGTCAATCTCTACTTAGATTATCTTAGACCCTTACAGACAGCAGTTCATCTTTACTTTTGTAATCAGTTACATATGCAAGGAACATACATATATAGGTGCATTTCTTCCATATGACCCCATACATCATCAGAGTATTCACTGATAAACCAGCTTTGCATTTTTTTCCCTCACAAGCTAAACTGTTCATCACAGAAGCACATAAAGAGTGGAAGGTGAAAGAGAGAGTAAGACCATTCTTGTCTTTTCACAGTCTTTGTGGATGGCTGAAGTGTAGGACTCAGGGACCAGGCCCAGTCTTTGCCTGGAATCAGTGTGAAAAGAGAGGTAAAGAGCATAATAAATCATTAATTTCTTCTCCTTGCCTGAATCCCACTGGGCCTGTAGGGAAGGAAAGAGATAGCTTGTTCCCTGAAAAGGCACATCACAGATTCTTCTCCATTTGAGCCAAATGCTCGTAGTACAAAGGATTGCATTTTTTCTGAGACAGTGCTTTGGATGTGCTCCCTAATGTGGTTCAGCTTCCTCGCTGCCCCTTATTTCAGCCCATGTCTTAACGGTATAATTTAACCTTAAATTAGAGGCATATTTTACCCTTGTTTTGTATGCAGAAATTCCTTTGATGTAATTGGGATCCCCGTGCAAAGATGGAGGGTTTATCATGGCCCTTTGAATGCATGTGACATGGCAATTTGTCCAAGACATATTCTCATGCAAGAAGAATGGGATGCCATTGTGGGAAAATCCAGGGACAAACACTGCACAGAACTGACATCAATAGGACTGAACACAGTGTGAAGTTATGGCAAAATCTGATGTATTGGCTGGGGGTTTTTTATACATCCACCACTCTTAGTGTTGCTGATGGAGAGTGGATATCATATTGTCCTGAGAAACCCTAACTTCTGTCGCAAGAGGATGAAAGGGAGATGATCTCAAAAGTCTGAGTGACCGTTTTAATTGGATACATGTGGGCAGAGTCCAATCCAAATCTCACAGAAAACTGTGGAACTGATTCTGATGGCTTTTGGATGAGTCCCACTATGAAATCTCAAAACTAGGATTTGAAGTAGAGTCAGTGAGCACAGAAATGACTATCTCACCAGATAAAAAGACGACATAATTTTGAAATTGAGCATGCTCTTTTCAATCAAAGCATCTCCAGGCTCTTTTTATCTTTTTTTCCTCCATTCTTTCTTAATAAGGCAAGTTTTGCTGACCTTTATGTAGCCTCTCACAAGAAATCACCTAAAGTTCTAAGCCCAAACTTATCTACAGAATTCTAAAGAAACTTATAAATAGAGACATAAAGCTTACCACATCTTCTTATTTAAGCAGCAATTTAAACAGTGTTGTTCCAGGCCTTTGACTATAACAGTGGTCACATCTCCTTTGCAAGCTCTCCACGGGGTCTTAATTTCTAGATACATATAAATTGCATTTTTTCTTTTAGCACAGTCCAGGATAATGCAATGGAAAACAGGAGGGACTGGTTTGAAAGTTCTGGAGTTTATGAAAGGCATGTGAGATATGAAAATGTCAAGAAAAACAGATCATGGGCAGGAGCAGATGTTCAGCTTATGGCGACATCTTTGATCCTTTCTTTGCATCTCTCTTACATGATATGTATACAGAGAGATGTATACTATATTGCTAATGTGCAGAAGTGAGGCTCATCATGAACTCATAGGAAGATGGGTCTGTAAGTGGATTGAAAGGGGTCATAGAGTCAACATTTGCACCATTTTCTCATGAGAAAGTGGGTCCCATGTCAGCTCGAGCGCAATCAGCACACAGCTTCTAGACCATATGTATAGCTAAATCTGGGTCAATAGCACTGCTAACCTTGCAGAAATATTTCAGTGTGTGAATGAGAGACGCACTAGGAACAAAACCTGTGCCAGAGCCTAGAGAACTATGCAGCAAAGACCTATCTGAGGAACTTGAACAATGTGGTTGAATGATTTATATCAGGATGAGGATCTGGCTTTAAACAGGCTGAGGGAGAGAATTTTGAACACAAATAACATAAACATTTAAAATTGGTTCAGACTTTTGTTAGAAAAGCAACACTTAAATTGCTGCAGAGAGCATGTGAATCTCCTTGTACCTGTGCATCGGCTTTCTGGATAATGTCTTTGGTATCTCACAGGTACTGAAGTTTGCCAGCTGTGTGTTTCTGCAGCTGCTTTTTATTGAAAGACACAATAAACACTACGGTCGTGTAAATCCTCTATAAATAGCTGCAGCAAAAGCCAGCCCTGCACCCCGTTCAAAGTTAAACACCCTACTAACTTCCTAGCCCCTCTCTACTAGCTTGCAAATTGAGTACAATACTAATGGTTACCCTTTTCTGTTTCGGGATCATCTAATGAGAGGCGCTATATACTAGTAAAGTCAAAACATTGAAAATAGTTACTTATTTATTCCTCATAATTTCTGAACCATCATTTCCAATCCACCTCTATTGTTCCCAGCAAGAAACTAAAATAATTAACAGCAGACAGCCTATTAAGAAATAGAAAGTGTTTTGGTTACTTGCTATTTGTGGGTATGCATTGTTCCAGCATGGGAGCAGCCAGCTGCAGTTGGGAGAATGTTTTGTACACTACAGACATTTAATCTCCAACGTTTACCATGTTCTGAATCTGGAAAAGTTCTGAGATTGTTCAACTTCTCTGAAGTTCAATGTCCAAAATGATGTCATTTATAATGAATAACTCTGACTAAATAAGTTTTGTTTAAGTGCCATAATTTTACGCCAGCTTAAGCCCATCTTTTTTCCTCCCACAAATTCTCTATCCCCAAACCTTTCTTTTACCCCATGGAGCCCTTTTGTTCTTTCCAGAACTTTTGCTTCTATCATTTATCAGGGATAGAGATCACCTTATTGCAGGACATACACAAAGCAAAAAATTACCAACCAGTTGGCATGTATAGCCATATGGTTTTTTTTAAAAGGTAAAAGCCAAAAAGGTAAAATAAAAAAAAAAGCCTGACTTGCCCTAAACATAAATAACATGTAAGACTTGTCTGTGTGTGCTGAGACTCTAACTTTTCAGTGAGACACTACAACGCAGGGGAAGGACTGCAGAGAGGGCAGTCACATAGCTCTAGACAGGAAGAAGACTAATTTTCTCTCAGGTGTCTTACAGGTTAAGATATCACAATGAATCAAAATTAAGTTGCCTTAATTTTGCAATTGCTTTTGAGAGCTGAAGAAAGGCTACTTGTGCCTGCAAGTTTGCATTTGTTCTGAGGATATTAGTTGCCTAATCAAACATATTATTTCTACTCCTGGGTATTTCCTATTTTCCTAAGCAGAAAAGTTACTATTGTTAGGGACACAGTTTGAGTGGTCTTATTTGAAATGAAATTTATGTCCTAGGGAATGGGGTGATATTTGGCATGGATATCTTGGAGGACTGAAAAAAATAGACCACCTTGAGAAGACTTCCTAAGGGAAAGATAGGAGAATGGCTAAAATACTTCATCTTCCTGGACCAACACCATCCTGCCCCCTGACAGATTTCAGACCAGAACCCTTTAAAATTAGAATCAAACAAAGCTATTTTCTAGTGAAGTCTTCATGTCACCCCTGGACACCATTTTGTTGAGGCTTGAGGCCTAGCTAAACTGAGCCTTGGTGCTCAGCTTCCCTCAGCACTGCTGTTCTTTGCACATCTCAGTGCTGTGTTTGAGCAAATCTACCTAATGATGCCAAATAGAGACAGAGAACTGTGGCAAGCACGTAGCACAGACAGAGAATGCTCTCCATGAGGTATCAGCTGCTGCTTTTAATTAACAAAGTTCAGTGGATTCCTACCCGACCTGAGAGGAGCAGCTTCGCAGATACTCCAGCAGTTAATCCCATGCTAACAAGGATGATAGGCATCGTGGTTTGGTGACTGAGGAGCCTGGCAGGAGGTTATTATGGGGTAACTGCTAACTTTTCTCTTGCAACCCCCTTGAAATGCCCCTCGGAAACAGAGGGTTTCTGTTTCCTTGCTCCATGGCTACGACACTGTGTAGCCTATCCCAGAGTGCCTTGTCAGTGCTCCTCCTGCAGAGCCACCTGTGACTTCAGGCCACCCAGGCCCTGCAGGAGGTGGTTGCTCTCCTCACCCATTTCACCTTTGGGCTCCTTTCTGGAGCAGTTTACAATGCACCCAGCTGGGATTGCTTGTCTCCTTGCAGCTTTTTGAAGTCCACTAGCTCAGTTAACCACAACTGTCCATGAGGACCACAATGACACTTCATAGTTCAGATAGCTTGTGGGGACAATGACTTGAGCTAAGGGATACCCTTGATTAGTCACTATGCCAAAGATTAATAAAATTATTGATACAAGAAAAAATATTCAAGGTATCAAATATATGGTTACAATTATTTTTTATAGTTCTTTTCTTTCGTTTTCTAGATCATCAGTTAAAATCAGAAGAATTTTGAACTGGACTGTATAATTCTGCAAGACACAGTCCCCTCCCTGTTGCCTTTTTTTCTTTTCTATTCATTGCCTGCGTGGTAGAGAGGATGATTTCTCCCTAGGGAGAAATAGTAAATGAATTATAAAAGCATGCATTGTAATTTTTTAGAAATGGAATATGCTTCACACACCTACTGAGTGATGTGCATGAAAATCCATGTAGTGTACATGTTAAGAAGAAGGCTTTTTTGTAAGATTTTTTTTAATTACCTGTGCCTAGAATACTAAAATTGAAACCTTGCTCTGGGTGGTCTTTATTTTTGGCTGAAGCCTCGTAATAGTTCCATAAATATTAATTTATGAAGAACGCAGAACACAAGTGAATGTAGAACTGACCACTTTCTTGGTGCTCTCATATTACTTAAGCTGCATTATTATTATTATTATTATAATTTTCTTATAGAACAGTGAGAATACTGTTAAAAAAATGAAATGGGACTTCTATCATTGAAAAAGTTTGTGGTTTGCTTACTTGGATAAAAAAAAAAATCAGCTGAGCACATGCAAATAACTTCAGAAATAAAGTGCAACAGTACTAGTTTTGACACCAGCCCCGTTTGTTTCCTCTGAAATGTTTAGCCAGTCCAGCAGCCAGATATTTCAAGAACAGCCTCACAAGAGAAGATTAAATGTGTGTGTTTTTATAAAACAATGACATCTTGTTTTCAAAGCCCTGCAAGCTTAAAATGGATATTGGAGCAGTCACATATAAACTGCAGTTCCCAAGGACAACTGTTTAGCTTAAGTGCCATTTAATGTTCTCCTAAATGGTTCTGCTGTTTAGTGTGCAATATATCTTCTAGATTAGACCTTTAATCCTTTACATTGCGCTTGCTGTGTCAAAGAGGGCTTCATGCCAACTTCTTCCTATTGGTGGGTCTCTTTCGCTCTCTTTTAACAGTCAATGAGGAACATCAAAGTCTTATGTTTTGCCTCTTTGAATCCAAGCAAGAAACCCAGATAAAAGTTTTTGTGAACTAAAAACTTTAAACAGTTTAATGTGTTTTGCCCGTTGTTTCTGCTTTCATTTTAGTACTTTTATGAGCACAAAGAAGTAGAAGAATAACCAAAAATAGTTTATAAAGTGTTGGGTTTTTTATAAATGTAAAAAAATTGATACAGATTAGTGGGATCCTTTTGATGCTAATGAGGACTTCAGAGTGCTATTTCAACCTTCAATGCCTTAAGGTGAAGAGAACACAATGCCACTACAAACACAATACACAGAGTAGAGAAATTACCTGGTTCACCATGTTTAAGCAGAGCAGGGTATAAAACTAAGCCCAGCTTTGATGCTTAAGGCACATCACTTATGCTGAGCCAGCAGTTCCATGTACTAACCAGAAGAGCCTCATTACTGATGCTCCTTAACTGTAAGTACTGCTTTGCAGCATAAGTCAATAGTGGGTTTCCAGAAACTAGCTCTGAATTTCCTAATCTTGGCTATTCCTATGTTTGCTCCTGAGAGGAAAATAAATTTGCCCTGTACGGCCTAAAAAGCAAAAACATCTGCTGGTATTATGAGCAGCCCTATTGTCCAAGCTCAGCAGCAGGGAGGTCTGCACTTGTTCAGTTCTGCTTTCCCACTAAGCATCAAGAAAGCCTGTGGGAATCATTATCAAGGTTCCTGAGGGCTGGGGAATGAATTCACCTTTTTGGTGCAGCCAAAAAAGGACACCCCAATGTCTTGGCTAGTAGCAGCTTATGCTACGTACTATGCAGGAGACCTGCATTTGGGAAAAGGTTTGGAACACTTGCTCCCAAGCCAGTGATGGACAGCAGCCATGGGCTAAGAGAGGGACACGGCTTCTGGGAAGGTTTGCTGTGGTAGCTGGCAGCTGGAGGACATGGACACCAAGACTCAGTGAGTGGTGGGGAGGAAAAATTGATGGTGCAGCCAGAGCCCTTGGTTAGAAGAAATCCCAACTCACTTGGCCTGACCCATTAAACTGAACATCTGACCAAAGGAAACAAGCATTTCCCACTTCTTGCCACTCACTGCAGTTTCTTCATCAGTTACAAAATATCTATACTCAGAGACCTGGGGTCCGACATTGCTTTTTGTTGTTACTTTTGTTATCCTTACCTACAAACTGGTACCTTTGCTTTGTAATTAGGAGCATTGAGAAAAGGAATACATTTCATGTCTTTCTGTTTTCTTTTTAAACTTGCATTTCTGTTATTTGTTTTGGAGCTTATGAGTAAGAAATACATTTAATATTTGGGACCAGATGTACACACACCCAAAAGCTGAAGTTTATCTCAAAATTTTTAATTATCAGATGTTATTCACATTTGGACTTGAATATTAACAAAATATGCGACCAGATGTCAGCTAAGAAGAAACAAAGTCCAAGTAGCACTGACTAGGAAAGCAAACAAACCCCTTCCTGTAAGTGCAGGACCTCCAGGTTTCCATCCAAGCTGATGTTTCTGCCAGCATTGAGGAGGAAACCATTCAGTCCTCAAGTTTCTTGGTGGTCCTTTAATTTTTTTCTTTTTAGGTTCATGAGTGAAAAATAGCATGGGCTGTGTTCTCCCGATCCCATTCACCTAATACTTGTACTTTGGTTTTACCAAGTACTGAAAGCTTTCCAAACCTGCCTGGCAGGTCCATAAGAGAAGACTTAAGTCCAAACTTAAGCCTTTCCATTCAGAACTAAGTCTCAAGACCTGAACCTACTCTAATGGCAATTTTCAACCTCTGTCTAAAAATATTTTCATGAATGTAATTATTTTCCTGATAGACTCAGCTTTATGGTGATTTTTTTTCAACATGGTATTGTTGTAAAGATGTTCATAGAGGACAGTGTAAATTGTTGATGTGGTAGATGTCCAGTCAAAGGGAGGACAAGTAGTGATTGAATTTGTTGACAGGATGTGTTCTTCTGTCCATAGCAAGTTGTGCAACTCCTTGCAGTTGCAGCCACAAAGCAATTGCATATCAAGGATTAGCTAAGGTAACTCCGGCGACTTACCCAAGGAACTGCCAGCAGATAGGGTCACTAAACTCCAGCTAGATGTATACACAGCCCCCCTGGTGATAAGGGACTGTAACAAAAATAGACCTGTCAGGAACCGTGAGGCAGGATAAAGCATTCCCATTTCACTCCAGACAGAGGTTTTGCTTACCTGTCTTTAAAGATCTCCCTGCAGAGACTCCACAGTTGCGTTAGCCAATCTTTCCCTACACTTGACTTCCCTCAGGGAAAATGCTGTCCTAGAAACATTACTCTAATCTTTCCTACCATGGTATTTGATGCTCCTACTTGAACACATCATTTTCTCCCTATCTGCCTTGCATGTGGGAATTAGCTTGTTCCCTTCCTCTTTGCAAAACCTTTCATATCCTTGAATAGTGTTTATCACAGCTCCACTCAGTCTTCCTTGCCCGTGCTAACAGACGGAGGAAATCTCCAGTTAACAGGAAGATGGTGTAGCTGCCTTCCTATCAGCCCACCCTCGACTTCACTGAGATAAGTGGGATTTGGAGCTCTGGTGAATTTTGACGAGCACAACAGCCCCTTGAGGGGCTTTCTGAGATAAAGTAGAGGTGAAGTTGCTCTAATTTATCTTGAGGATATAACTGGATAGTGCTCATAATCTGAGTGGGGGGCATATAAAGATAGCTGGGCTGTTCCTTCCAGGCCTCTGATTTGTGCTGCATGCAGCTCAGGAAATCCAGAATATTTACCCACAGTAAGGTGGTGATTTGACAAGTTCTGCCCAAAGAGTTGTTCACAATATCTGAAGACTTTAGCTGTGGGATGCCAACCAGGCTGATATCTTTCACATTCTTCTCCTAAGTTGTTTAGCTATTCATTAACTTTTCCATAAAATAATCCATATGTTTTTAAAAAAAGAAAATACCACTACAGAAACTACGTTTCATATATCACCAAAATCAAATAGTGTTTAAAGACTTTTAACTTCTAGACTTTTAATTCAGTACTAACAAATTTATGTATTATGTAAAATTGATAGTTAAGTTAGCAAAACTGCATATTAATGAGAGAGTATTGGTATCAGTTTTCAAACATTGTTCTGAAATTTTACTTAAATATTTTGGGTTCAACTCAGTAATATAACGTGGCTCCTTTGTGGAGCTCTAGTGATGCAAACAGCTACAATGCAATTTAAATAATTGGTTAACCTCAGTTTATGACTTCTTTGTGCTTCTGCAGTGGTGGAAAACAGCCAGGCTGTATCTGGTTCTCAGCCTCTTACTAATCAAAGGTATCCAATTACCTCCCACTAAGGCATTTTGTGCGCTCTATAATACACCTTAATCATAACTTTTGTTAGTTATATTCTGATATCTAATGATTTCAATTTATAGGAAGCTTCTGCCTTTATCTACAAAGTGATGGAGACTATCAATTTATATTATATTTATATACCAGTGGGTGTACTGAAGGCAGACTTGAAAAGAGCAAACAATCTATGTCTGAGGAAGCCTTTTAGACATCACTATTCATTGAATTAGCACATATAAGTAGAAAACCACACACTAAGCACTTGCTGGTCATGTGAATATGAAGGCATAACTGTAATACTCCTCAAAAAGCAAAAAAGAAAATATTCAAAGATAACATCTTTGTTACTGTGTAGGCTCCCCATCAGCTATAAAAAATGAAAGGGACAGATGCACCAGATGTAAGCATGGATCCGTGTTAGTGGTAGCCATAACAGAAAAATGCATTCATGTGAAATACACCATTGTGTGCATTCTGAAGCCTGGAGAATTGTTGAAGTCTGTGCTTTCTTCCTACGCACAGCTGCAAAGATAACACTGTCTACTGTTCAAGGGCTCCACGGGGAATTCCTCGTAACAGTTCTGTTCTTTCAATTCTTATTAAGGCTTACATCCCCATCTCAGTTGATGATCAACTCACTATCTGGGTCAACTGCTGGCATAAATACCATCAGCAATTATAATTTTAACTGACAGTATCATTCCTATAGTGAGAGAGCAAGTTGGAGCTTTACAGTGAGCCTGGATGGATCATTTTTCATTTTTCTGCCCCTGTACTGCATGAAAGGGTTTCTCCATGCTTACCTTTAGCTGCTAAAATTTCTGTGATGACGATATACTTTTATGATGCACTAAAATAATAAGGACAATGATACATGATACCCTTGAACTGAAAATGCTTTGAGGAAGAAATATAGATGCCTAGGCCCTTCTCCAAAATGTACTGAAATCACTGGGAGGCTTTTCCATAAATTTTAACAGACTTTGGATTTGACCTTAAGTTATTTATTAATGACAAAAATGGGTGATGCACTTTCTCCAGTTGAGACAAACCTTCTGAATCTGCCAATTAGAAATTTAACAGGAGTGGTACCTTCTGGTTTCTTTCAGGAACAACTGCTCTTACTAATAAATTATTGCGCTTCTAGTCTGTAACATCTACACAGTTACCACACATTAAATTGAGTGTCACATTAAAACCAGTTTTTAGGCCACCTGAGCTGTAGTGATAGATGTCTTTGGAGACCAATTCTGTCAATTTGTGCTTCTCTAGGTTCCACTTCAGTTCCTGGAGACTTGCCGCAAGTGCTTGGAACACTCTTAGTAGAGCAGCTACAGAGGGGTTTCTAAAGATTTCTTAGAAGAGACCATACGTTGGACTATGCAGCTCAAGTGAGCTTGATCAAAGTTTGGCAGGGAAGTTGTCTCAGGTTTTAATGAAGCCTCCCAGTGGGGGGTATGCATTGCGATAAGAGGAAAGAATAAAGCCGGTTTGAGAGTGTTAGTGGTCAGAACTTCATTCCTGTACAAAGGAGGAGATTTAAACAGGTTTAGGCTTTCCAGTCTACCTGTGAGTTCAAAAAAAAAAAAAAAAGGCTGTCTACCCAAGCTTCTGATGGGGGTACCTACATTTTTTTAATCTGAGCAGTTGAAGATGTCAGCATTGCATTGGCCTCCCTTTATGTAAGAAACAGAAGTCCACACAGAGACTGCGGATCAGATTTTTATGTCAGTAACATTTATTTAAATGGAGATAATACTGCAAAATAAGTATGTTCACCTTGGAAAAAGATGGTGGAAGTGAGAAGAGAATTAGGTTCTTTTTCCTTCTTTTTCAGGAGAATGTGCAGAATGTTTGGGATCTGAAAGTGTGCTACAGAAGTGTTTGCTGTTGGGTACTGCTGTAAATCTTTACTCTTTGAAACATGAGAGTCTATTAAAAGTCAGCTTTAAAAACTGTTTTGCTTACCTTAGTGCATTCACTAGTTTTATCAAATCCTTCTGTTAATCCAGCAAAGAATAAATAGCCCATTATTCTGCATATGAAGTGCTATTAAGAGTTTTGGACTGTAGTCTCCCTGTAGTTACTAGCTCTTGCCCTGAAAGGCCTTGGATGAAGAAATCTGTCAGCCAATGAAAGCTATGCATGCTTCAGGAATAAACTTATCAGCAGGAGTAAAATAAGGATTTAAATGAAGAGAAAGAGGAGGCAAAGAGATTTCCTTTTCATTCACTAGCTATTCAAACGTGATTGGATTAAAATAACTACTAATTTTTTCCAAATAAATCATCTCTGCATGGCTTGAAATACTTAATTGGAGCTATTCATGCTGAGGCAAAGCATTTGCAATTGAAGCATTTAGCAAAATCATGCAGTTAATCCAGAAATCATCCGCAGTAGCCTCACCATGGCTTTTGTTATTCCCTTATTCCCCACCATCACAGCCACTCAGATAAGAACGGGAGCTCCTTTTTTTTCAGGAGTCCCCAGAGAGTTTTTGAGTGATGCTTCATCTGTATGAAGAGGAAAGCAAACGAGGAAGGTCAGACAGTCACTACAGGAGGATATGCTCCATTCATTCTTGACCACACTCTCTTCAGTGTCCAGAATATTTGTTTGTCTCCCTGGCAGACAAAACTTAGAAAGATAAGGTGCAATGCACAAAGACACCCTCTCTCATAAAAATCACACAACTATAGGATGTTCTACATGTTTCAAGAACCGGGTTTGTGCAGAAAGGAATTATTTGAGGCATAGTGTGTTTGCTGGTTTTTTAAACTGACATCCAGATCTGGGATTTTTCTGGACAAGGGCTGAAATCTCTTCTTCCAATATCCTTGAGTTTGGGGGCAATTCTGAATTCAACTCCAGATGTTGATAGGAGACTTAATCTCACTTCTTACTGTGAATGACTCACTGAAAAAATAAAATTCAGTAATCTAAATGTACCATAGTTTTTACAGTCAGCTGATTTAGATAACTTAATTAACTCTTTCATTTGGAAAACATTTCAGATGCTGAGTGGGGCTGTTTTTAAAATCTGCAACTGCATATTTCAGAATATTCTTCCCTGGACAAATCTTTTTTTGCAAGATTTCTGAGTAGTATTCCGCGTTCTCAGGTAACATCAGCCTTTTTCTGAAATTTGTGTAACTTTCTTGGTTGGGTCATGGAAGGTCAAGAAAAGAACGCAAACAAAATGCGCCTTGCCTTGATCCCTCATCATCTTTTCTAAAGGGAGGTAGCAAGGTTATTCTCAGGACTATTCATCATTCCTCTGGTGGTCCAACCACTTCATTTAGTTTATGACTTGCTGCCAGTGAAGCTGTATCAGCACAACCTGAGGCGTTGCTCTCAGGTTGACAGTGACAGACTGTTCCCTGTGGGAACAGCAATATGCACTGCAAGGCATATACTGCCTTAAAAGTCTGGCAAGATTTTAAATTAAATAGCAGTAAATGGAAATAAAACTTCCATTCAAGGTCTGAGTAAGAATTCATGGGGCATTAATAGTTTTGCTGGCAGATCAGCAAAGGGTTTCTTAATATTGTGACATCATTTTGTTGATTTGAGAGGAAACGCCTTGTAAATCAGATAAGAGCTTTTCTCATCACTGTCCAAATGCATTTCAGGGAAGTGACAATAGAACTGGAATCAGTTTTTCTTGTTTGTGTTCTGGTCATGTACACAGGATCTCTTCTGTTGCAGATGTCTGTCAACAGGGCTGAACAGAAGTCCTAATTCATGAAACATTACGGGAGGTAGACTACAGAAAACGGCTCACACAGCTGCTCACTCATGGCTCTCAGATTCTCTTTTTGTGTTCTATAGTATTATAAAACTATGGATTTTATTGAAGATTTTTGAAAAAACAAACTCTGTCTCTTGAGTTCTGATGTTCTTCATAATTTTTGTGCTCCCTTGATATAAGTGCAAACCACACAAATTCCTACTCCTGATGGTTTTGGAGCCCTACCTCAGTGCAAAATACAGCTGAGAAAACAGTTTAAGAAAACCTGGCACCCAACCGACCATAACACGTTCAAGTGTCTTTAAACAAGCTTAAATTGTTGGACTAGGATGGGTCTATGGGCCTAAATCTACAAGCCTACTAACTTCAGCTCATGCATCCAGACTTCCTTCAGTAAAGCTTAGCCAGTTTAATCACTCTCCAGATGCAGTTTCAGTCAAACTTTGGGAAGTTCATAGTAATATCTGAGCTATAAGTGCAATTTTTTTATTATGCATTGAAATTCTGGACAATGCCTGGTCAAAATCAAGAAGTTTTCTTTACTCAGGAATAGCCTTCCTATGAACTGGGGACAGAGGGAAGAAGGGATTTTATGACCCACAGTACTATTGTGTGGCATGGGAATAGAAGCAAGAGTTACTGGACAGAGAATAAAACCCTGCAGTTCTTTGCCCCCATAAACTTGTGCTTGCATGGCCTGTGAGCACACACAGACATGTGCTTGTGCTGACAAGCACCACTCATGAGTATTTGAAAAAAGTTTGTGGAGAGAGGGAACACTTTATCTCCATTGTAATTTACATTTTTATGGGAAGAGTGCCCTTTTATATGCTCTGTATAGCTGAAAGAGTTGATGATGGACTCACCAGTGGGTGTTCTCCCACATTCATAGCTCCGAACTGTACCTAGCATGCACTGAGGAAAACACGATACACTTAATAAAAGAACCACAGGGCTTTTGTTTCCACAGAGGACTCCTGGCTTTACTGGTCAAACTGCTTCCAGAGATGTCAGCAGTTTCCGAGACCTTTCATATGCTGAAAATGTGAACCCACACCATTCCAGGCAGCATTTGTGCTAGCAATGGAATTTTTAAATAGAAATAATTAGTTTTGCTGGCCATGGTTGTTACATCTGGCATACATTTGCCCCAGTGAACCCTATTTTTAAAAAACAAAGCATCTGAATTGAGGTTCCAGATTATACTAGTTACTGATCTTTGTGAGCCTAATCCATTCTTATGAACAACGCCTCTGTGGTGTTTTCTTCCCCAAAGGATATAGTACGGGTGCAACCCAAGCTTTATTGTGCTTAATCTGAACCAGAAGTTTGAGCTGATTATTTTAAAAGGCATGCTGTTTCTTAAAAGTGATTTTCTTCCTGTCTTCATGCTGTGCTGATAAGAAGTTATAAGTGGATCTCTTTAATGCTCCAGGCTGGAGTGATACAGAAGAAGGCAGTCGTGCATCTGGGGGCTACACAGCCCAAGGCTAAGCCAGTTGATGTAGCAACAGTAAAGGCTGCAAAAAAACACACTTCTACTTTGAAGCATATACACCACATCTTTTAATTTCTGGAATCAGCACATGTGGGGTGAAATTATGCTTGGTGCATAAAGGTGCTAAACAAGGACAGAGGGAAAGACCTTACCCTTTCAACACAAAGACCTGGGGTCTGTAGTGCTGTTGACAATGACAGTAAGTCCAAAGCGCAGGGAGGGCAGGGGTCAAGAGATGTCCCCTGCAACCTTTCAAAGGACTCTGCTGCCCAGCAGGCTGGTGTAGCCTCTATCAGATTGCCCTTCCCACCTCTGTCTTCTGACTGGTGACCCCCACTGCGGCTGGAGAGCACTCAGATCCAAGCAGGTCTAAGTTCTCAGGGACCATGTGCTCCTTTATCTCTCTCCACTAATGGGGGCTGTCCATTTGCCCCCGTTATAGCAGCCTCACTTCAGCTGCTGTGCCCTGCACACTGATCATTGCAAACACTGGGTTTACCTCTGAGCTGATGTTCTGTAAGAAATAATGGCATAGTTAATACATAGATAGTATGTATTCATGCTTCAGTCAGTGCTGGATGTGGGACAGCAACCTCCAGCAGTGAGGTAGTTGGCTTCAAGGTACATTCCTGGCTCATTCCAAACTCCCATTGGCCCGACTGCATTTAGGTTGCTGCAAAGAATGATCCTGCCTATTGATCTTCCTGTAATCAGTTCTCTCCGCTAGACAAATACAGGTACTATAAAACCTAATTAGGTGTTTTTACTGTTTAAATATATTTGTCAGTAGAGATGTGCCCTCTGCTCAACATACAATATTTACAAGTCATAAAAATCTCCTTTTGGTGATAAAAATGTCATTTTACATAATACTCTTATTTTTTAACTAGCAAAAGCAGGCAGAGCAATCTTCACAAACCCTGGATTGTCAGGCTCCCTCTATTATCAGCAGGTGCTAGAGTAATTTCATCAGCTGCCTTAGAAACCATTATTGATTCTCGAATCAGTAGTCAGGTCTGTTTCTATTTGTAATCCAATAATATGCACAAGTGATAAATTAGCAGATATCAGGTAATTTGTTAAATTCTTGGCATCCCACAGCTTCATGTTCAGATATCTAAAGTGACTGTAATGTATCTTGATTATGCCTGCATTATATCATGATGTCAGAATTGTAGCAATTAAAGAGCTGGACTGAAATCACAATACTGAGATCACATATGCACCGCATGCGCATATCTCTCCCCACAGACCTGCAATCCCTGTTATATCTTCACAAATGCTAAATGCACGTTTATGTATTCATGGGAATTAAACATGAGAATGTGAAGTATCAAACAGCAGTCTCAATGTCATAATTAAGTTATTTCGTTAATTATTTTTCATGCTAAATCAGCTCCTTAAGAAATTTCTTTCATCATTCATTTGCCCTACATTTTATTCTAGTAGCTCCAAATTGCAAAGAAACTGGTAACAGATCTTGCGTCCAAGTGGTTGAAGACAGGAATTAAGATAACCAAACTTGATTAAGTCTGATTTATCCACAGTTATGTAGTTTCTGTTATTTCTCCTGATTTTTTTTTTAAGTCCCTGGGATATATAAAACCAAATCTTCTAAGAAGAACAGAAAGCTAGTGCTGTCCTTTTCAACCTCAGACCAAATTTTCAATGATTAGCCAGTTTTAAGCAGAGCCAGATGAGACCTCCCGGTTCCAGTTGACCATGTCCTTGGTAACTTAGGAAAATACTGTCATGTTACTTTAGAAACAGAAGCCAACAACAAACACTGAATGGAGGTGGCCAAGAAAAGTGACAGAGTTAAATGGCTGTGTCATAGCTGGCAGAGAAACAGATGAAATTATCCAGGCCTTAGATAGTTGAGATCAAATATGTTCTCAGGCGAGTTGCAAAGCAAGAGGAAATTCCAGTAAATCATTTACTTAATGAGATCAATGTGCAACAGAGCTTTTTTCTGTCCTACAAAGTTAATATTAGTATTCTGTTATCATCCTTTTTTTTTTCCCTGTTTGCTAAGTTATCATGTAAGATGCCAACAGGGTCTGGCACTGTCTGGGGTCTGACATCACTCATAAATATACTGTGTGAATTAGGAGCAACTGCTGCACCCGGCTGAAAAATGCAAACTCTTCAGAGTTGTGGCCAACCTGTATAAGATCCCTTACTCCTGTCAGGTTCCCTGGTCAGCACAGTAGCAGACAGGATTATCAGAGCCTCCAGATTCCCAATTTGATCCCATTCCTATCACTAAGATCTCCAGAGGCACCTTTTATTTGCTTTTTAAAATATTTGTGTTTCGTAACAAAACATAGAATTTCACTGCTGTGAAACTGGTTCAGTGTTTTTTGCTTATTACTGCAATTTGAAAGGAACATTTCCTAAAATCCTGGGATTTTTCACATATGTACAATTTTGCCTCCTGGCCCTTTCAACAACCACACTGGAGTCAGTGGAATTATAGCTCCCTTGCCCAGTTAAAACTGCTCTATGTTCATGGACAAATTCAAACCTTGTGTTAGGAAGAACAGTTCCAGCCACACTTGTGGAGGTTTCAGAGTCTCAGATTCCAGCCACTTTTCTGAAAGCATGTGGCAGGCAGAGGAGAGAAACCCTATTAATGCCACCAGTGAGAGATGGAGAGTAATGTGAGCTCAAATGTTGTTAGACACCAGAGAATCCACATGGAAGAGAGCCCAAATACATGCTCCAACCACCTGAAAAACTAAAGGACAAAGATCTATAAAACCTAACACGAGAATTTACAGGAAATCAGGCCTCTTTGGTCCCAGTGTTCTCTGAACTACTCATTTATAGGCTCAGTTTTCTACGTACACCCTCAACAGCAGTAGCCAAGACAGCATCATTCTGTAGTCAAGGACATGGGGGGACCACAAGCACTTTGTAGAGCATCTCTTGACAGCACCGTGCTTCGCCTTTGTGTTCTGCTGCACATAGTACTGCTTTGGAAATCAAGTGCTAAGGATGAAAACCTATGCAACTGGAAAGAAAATTCTGCCATCAACATGCAGCTTCATGATTGCATCCCACACAAGCTCTTCTTACCCATTTGGAAGCATTTGTATTTTATTAGTCTGGTCAGCCATCTAGCGTTATCCATCAGGCAGTGGGAAGGGAATAAGCTGGTGGTGGCGAATGCCTGACACTTGCCAAGCTTGAGCAAAGCTTCTTGTGCAATTTGGAGCAACTGCTTCTGAGATCTGGTTACTGCTATCCTTCCCCCACCTTCAGGTTTCTGCACTGCAAGTAAAATTGGATGGTGGAAGGTTTGTATCCATGCAGGTTTTTGCTTAGCACCCAGGACAAAGAAGCAGTAATATGGGTGAGAGGCTTGCACTGTTCTCCCTCGGAGCCCTGGGGTTACCAAGGGCTGATCCTGCCCTGAAAAGAAACCGTGTGCCAGCCCCTGTCAAGGGAAGGGAGGAAGCCTCACAGGATAGGGGAAGGGTGTTATTCTGCTTTATTCCAGCTTCAAAAGCTCATGGAGATGAAGCCTGGTGATATTTACGGAGTTCCCAATGCTTCCAGATGAAAACAGAACAGGCAAGTGGTTTGAAGCTGCCTGGCTATAAACACAGAATCTACAGGAGTAAGTCAGTAAATGAGCAAAATATACTGAATATAAAGGCTCATCAGGTCTTTATTTTCATTTTCTTACCCTTAAAGTGCTTCTGTGGTTATTTTTATCCACTCAGTAAAACCTCTCAAAAATGTAATGATGTGCAAGCATTTGGAAGCTTTTTTTCTGGTTGTTTATTCATTATTTAGCGTAATCCAAGGCTGACTTTAAAGATCCAGCTTTTTAGAAAATATTCAATTACCTAATATATTTTCTTTAAAATTACAGGATAAAAACACATCTGCTATGTAA
>VZRS01007808.1:0-95255 GCA_013398055.1 Ifrita kowaldi | reverse complement strand
AAAAAAAAAAAAAAAAGGCTTTCTTTTAGAAATACACTTTATACATGAAAATTAAACTCACAAAATCAATCATTCAGATGAAATTATTGTACTGTAGGCATGTCAAAGACAGTGGGATAACCCATGGGATGGAATTTCAGGAACAGCTAATTATTTGCTCTTTAAAAAAATACCATTTCCTTTCCTTAATGAGCCAACTTTCAGGAAATGAGTACAGAGAAGGGAGAAGAGAGGAAGAAATACAGTATTCTGGAAACTAAATTCTTGTTGGTGTTCCTTCTGCAATTTTTGTGGCTAAGACACTGAATGGATTCCATAAGTGGGATTTTGTCAGTATGCCAAATCTACATGGTCTTCTATCTTTTAAAAAATGCCTTTGATTTTCACAGACTCCAGCCCAGCTTGGGACTTGCAGTTTTTAAAAAAAAGCATATCCTGCTGCTACAGGAAATATTTTTCTCAACACCACTGTATTTTTTTTTAATCATATTTAAAAAGAATCTTATAGAAATCCCAACAGTACTCTCATGGATAACACAAAGGAGTTCATTTCACCTATTTACAGGAGAAAGACTCTTAGGATTAACACATTTGGAAATGATGTGAAAATGCAAAATGGATTTAAGTTTTTTTAAGATGTTCAAGTATTGAATATAGTAGGTTAAGAAACTATGACTTTCTTTCACATTTGGAGAAAGACCATATGACATACTGAATAAAGGGATTGGTTTATTTTCCACTGGATTACAGAGGGCACCACTTCATTTTCTAGCAGAGAAACTTATTGACACTGGATAAGGCAATTCCAGCAAGCTTGAGAATTCAGTATTGGGCCAAAACTAAATCTCCATGTTTGCATATAACCACACACTGACAACATTCAGGTCTGAGTAGTTTAATAATCTTTACTTCTTATAGTGGGCCAAGTTCAGATACAGAAAACTGTTTTTGCAGATGCAAACTTTTGAGCTAAGATCTGCAGTGAAAGGTTTGGGTTTCTTTTAATACATCATCCCTATTGGGTTACTTACAAGTCATCTGCAAGAAACTCAAGTTTGCTGTTATTAATAAAGGGGTTTTGAGAAAGCATTACCAGGCAACCATCATTACTGAAGTGTGCTGGACTACTGAAGTATGGGGCTGCAACAATAGGAGGTTGTTACAGAAAACCACAGTGGTAATCATCTAGTGCAGTAGTTTGTAGGGAATGGTCTTAAATCAATGATGTAGTTCCCTATAAAATGTGAAGAAAAAAACCTGGATTATTGGTATTTTTATTGGTGACATGTGACCTGTTTTATGCACTGTATATTTTCATCCTGTAATCCTTTGCTTCACCAGGTCCCACGTCAGTAAATCACTCAAAACAGTCATTCACTGCACTGGCAGAAAGTCACCAGCAAGAATGGCCATCATTTAATCCTGGCAGCAAATTAAAACATCTCGCTTCTGATCTAGAGAAAAGCAGCTTCATTACATAAAGCCAACCAGATTACCAACCCAGCCCTCCATAAGTAATTCAAATGGAAAAATGAGAGAAAAGAGGTACTAAGCAGCCAGCCCACATTGCTCCTTTGTTTACTGTAAGCTACAGAAACAGAGATGACTGGATGAACCTTTGGTTTTTGTTATCTATTCTCTAGGAAGTCCTTGTTTTCATGGGTCAAAATCTCTCCTGACAGGGTCCATTCAACTGATAATCATCAGTGTGGGCCTCAGTAAGCCATGGGGTATCTTAAACCCTAAAGGGATGCTTAGCATATTCTGAAAGGCTAAGACATCAGGAAACGTTTTTGGCAAATGTCACTCAGGTTTCTCGAATATACCCAAACTGAGCCTGGTTCTAAAAATCAGATATTTAAGAGACTCAAAGAAATAATGCATATCCATTTCAAGTCAGGTTAACTTCATAAGGAAGAGGCATTGCAGTTGGTGATTGATTTTGACAAAGCTGCTTTGAAATAAAACAGATTTTCCAGCACAAACTACATTAATTTGTTCAATCCTAATCAAACATTAGAGTATAAGAATTTGAGCATGGAGAGATCCAAGGCAGACTGTGAGCTTGGAGAAAGATGCTAAGACTGTTACAACTGAATAAGCTCATGTAAACTTGGTTAGATTCAAAGAATAATTTTTTGAGCCAAATTTTTCAAATTCCAATAAATTTAACTGTCTTGTTTGAAATTTTTATTCCCCTTGAACAAAACACCATCTGCTTTTACTGTATGAAATGCCGCAGTCCATTCCTGGCAAAAATGGAGTCTGTGGAAAAATAATGGAGAAATATATTTTTAAGAGTATCTGGTCAGCATATTTGCTTTATTTTCCTTACTACCTTTTTAAATCATCATACCCTTAAGTTGATTTTAAGTGAAATCAGAAAACAGATCTGTTTAAATTTAATGAAGTAACCCCTCATGGATGGTGAAATGACTTCCTAAGTACATTTTATGTTCTTTTGGTTCTCGAGTTTTTCATTTTCCACAAATGGAACAGATTTACATGAGCTCACACGACAGCTCTGGCTTGGCGAGAAGTGACCATGGCTGCCAGAGAGACTACTTAGCCTTTAGGTACCTCAGCAAGGTAGTACTGTATGTTTAATAGAACTAGGTGTAAAGTGATGGTCTTTTTTCACTGTTTATTGCTAAGCCAACCTACTATAAAACATTGATCTCTCAGATACAGGAGACACATGACTCCCATGCCACTAGGTCCAGTAGGCTTAACCTGCTGAACTCAAAGCGCTAAAAGGACTTAAAATGTAATCATTAGTAGATTTTTGCAAGCAGCTGGTAAAACAAGACTTCTAGGCAGTCAGGGTGCTTTAATTTATTTCTTAATCCTGCCAAATCAGCAGGAAAGTATTTTAACTTAGTTCCACTTGGCAGACAAAAGGTAGGATTCCAAGGGGACAGCACAAGAGAAAGCATCCATGCAGGTGGAAAATGATAAACTCTGTGTAGTGGTGCCTATCAGCTCTGAGGTCCACATTTTTAATGTTTCTCTGGAGGCACAAACAAAAAAACCATAACAAAACAAAAAACCAAAACAAAAAACAAACAAACAAACAAAAAGGAGAAATACTATATCTTGTTTTGGCTCAACCCTGATAGAAATAAACTATCACTTTTTTCAAAGCACCAGCAGTGTTCTGCTCAGTCTTTCCAGCCTCTATTAAATCCAGCACATTGTACTGAGACAAAAGAGATCAGGGAACTTCCCCTTCTTTCCTCTCCATCCAAGTCAGAGCTCATTTGTCAGCAAGAGTTATTGCCCTAACAAGCAACTTACAAGTCACCCGTTTGTAGCAGTTCACTTTTCACATTAAGGGAAGACATGGCAATGGGCAGCCTTTACAACCAGTTTTCCTATTGTTTAAGCTTGACCCTGCCAGTGTTTGCACACAAGATGTCAGGCTAAATGATAAGGACTGCACCTTTGAAGGCAAACAAAAACCTTCCATCCATACAAATAGTTTTTTTTCTTGGTTAGTACTTCCTTTACAGATTTTTGGGATACTGAAATACATCATGAACCTGATTTCTTGTCAACTCATCCCTAAATGTACAGGAAAATATGTGGTGCTAGTTAACTAGAGGTATTGACTAGGCTGCAGTGATTGCTGTACAAATACATGCCACACACTTATTTTCATTATCTCATTTAGATGACCTGTTTAATTGAATGCAATCTACAGACTTGATCTCTTGCCATGCAGTGCACACAGGAAATAACATCCAAAGACTGCATTGGACTTATAGTGAAAACCTTTGGTTCAACATGCTGCCAAATCTTTTAAAGAAGCAGAAACTCAAAGAAAAACCAAACCTTAGTGCCCCTGAGATCATAATGTGCAACTCTGGCTGACTGGACTGATATTTGAGTTAATTCTCATTAATTAAATGCACTATTACTCGATTGACTGGCACATAATATGAACCTAAAAAGTAACATTCAGTGACACTTAAAGAAAACTTATAAGAAGAGTAAGAGAGAGGACATGAGAATAAATATGTTGGAAGTATTCTCTAGGGAGGTTTTGTTATATTCCTCTATTAAAACATTACAAAACATCTCCAAGCTATTTGCTTTCAACACTAAAAAAGCCCTGACCAAAATGCATGTCATGCTTTTAATATCCCCACTTGGAGTGGGGCTTAACTGCCAAAATTTCCTGAGTGGCTACAGAATTCATGGATGCAGGTTCATTAAGTCTCATCTGTTACACCATACAATTTGCTCTGTTGGCAAACAGAGGTGTTTCTCAGTTTCAAATCCACAAAAATCTGGCAGTCAAGTCAAGCCTTACCATCTGATGTGCCCAACAAGCACTCTGCAAACCAATGTGGTTTTTCAGATGTTGCTGAAGGCATATTCTAACCGCAGCTGATGTTAGAGAGATAGAGCTAGCAGTATAGTTTGACTTGTGTTATTTTAATTGTCAGTGATGATGCATAAAATAAAAAGAGCTCTGGAGGGCTTGGGGAGTTTTCAGCTTGGAAAACTGAAAGTTTTTAGCTGAAAAGTGGGTAAATGCAGTAAGTATTCAGTGGTAAACAGTAAATACAGGCTCTGATAAAGTGATTATTAGAGTCACATTTTAAGAAGACAATTGTTCCTTCATGTAGTGTCATCTGCAGCTACCAAAACCTACTCATAGGTCTGCACAAACAGCTTCATTTATGGATTCAAAGCCACAGGCCACCCAATATTTGAAGAAAGGTTTCCATACTTGGAAAATGTATGCAATATACGATTACTGTACTGGTTATTAGGATTTTAGACTTCACAAAAATTTGCTGCTGTTACCGGAATATAGTCTCATTATCTATCAGACCAATTACCTATTCAGTAAGAAGGAGATACAAACAGAACCCAGAATCTGCAGTGAAAGGGAATTTAAAAAGCTATTTTTTCCATTCACACATAGAAATACTGAGTTCTAAACAGAAATATACTTGCTCAAAAATTACTCTTTTTTAGAAGTACATTATTCTAGTTCAGTCCTCTTTTTTAATTTTATAACAAGGAGCTACTCAGAATTGCTATCTTCTGTTTTAGTAAAAGCCATTAATTTTGGAGGATATTTACATAGAAGTCGCTCTGGTAAATTTTTGTAATTATGAGAGTAACTGTGAAGAGTGGAGCTGAAATATGGACCACTTCAGACACCTGATTTTGTTTTTTACACTACATTATCTAAGGACCCAGTTTACTTCGCAGCACTGAATGTGTCCCTGGACTTTTGCTTCAGGCCCCTTCCCAGTCAGAAGGATCGTGATCCCAGGCTCAGAGGCAGATCACCTCCTTTGTGAATGGTAGCAGGAACCTCCAAGGTCCCCAAGACTGGACTGCAGATGTTTTCCTGGACAGTGCATCTACTGAAGCAGCTAGTTAGGTCAGCCATGTTTTCAAATTCTTTAATATTCTATATTCTCACATCTGAAAATGGCTTTTAATTGATCATGTGCATTGGGTTTGTTTTTCTCTGAGTAAGAAAGAAGAGAGGAAAAACTGGAACGGGAGCTGCTGAGTGATTTGAAGGCAACCTGAGCTGAAGGACATGAGAAATATAGCAGAGATGGCAATAGACTAGTCCTGGTTTTGTCACCCAAAAAGGATATAAGAACTTATATTTTATAATACAGGGTATAGTAAATCTCATACCTTAGCCAACTGAAATTAACATCACATCTGGAATTTGTTAGGAAGCATAAAATTGCACTTGAAACAAATGTCTGTAGGCACATATGTACAATTTATATATCCTAATATATATTTAATACCGAGACTGCTTTTTGCAGTTAGGATTATAAACAGTTCACTTAGAAGTGCCAGGATTTAGCAGCAGAGAGAAAGCAGGAATAGAGAACATGTAAGACTCCAGGATTAATACCTTCTAAACCAGACCTGACTGATGCTCTCAGGTCAGTATGTATAACTCACATGCAGCACTTTTTTATGGGATGGGACATTCCTCAAGAATGTGAGAAAAATGAGGTAGTCAGCAGGCTGGACCAGAATTCTTTCATAGAGAAATTAAACAAACTCAGCCCAGCACTGACTACATCCTTTGCAACTGGGCTACACAGTCATAATGACTGCACAAGAATTTGTGAGGAGGAAAATAAGACTGAAGCTTCACATAATAAAGTGGAGTTCAATGGCACAGGAAGCCTCAGGCAATGAATGTCTTAGAACAAAAACGTTCACTTATTAAAAAATTGCTAAACTCTTTCTATTAGCACTGCGCATGATTTTCTACCAGTACAGCAGAAATTTTGGCTACAAAATGAAATGTGAAACTCCTCCTGCCTGCCAGTTTTAATCAAATGTGGAGCTCAGCCTGAACCTACACAAGGCTGAACTGATGCTGATGGAAGTGAAACTGGCTGTCTCCCATTAAAGGCCTGCAGCCTTTTTTTTGTTAAGGTTGTATGAATGCTTGGAGTCTTATCTGACTCCTTACTGGGTCTGGATGACTGGGCACCTTCCCAAAAATACCTTCTCACATCTTTAGCTTCACAGGGAGTTTCATCCCTTCCTCCTGCTGAGGCCACAATATCCTCTGCATTTGTTACCTGATGGCTGTGTTATTAACAGCCTCCTGCTTCCCAAGCCAAATGTAAGACAACGTGCCGGCTCCAGATGTGGCAGAAGGAGGCCGTCTGCCCTGTGCCTGCCTTAGATCACCGTAATCACTTCAGGCCAGTGCTCAGGTCCTTTCTTCAGCTCCAGGTAATTCCTGATGCCAGTTTACAGCCCTTGGAGAATGAAGCCCTGCTGCAGTTGCAAACCACTGAGGCTCACAACAAAGTGTTTGAGAGCCAGGTTCAAAAAAAATTTTGAAGGCAATCCAGCATTGTAAAAAACTTTCTGTGAACATCAGCTGAATACAGAATCTGACCATCTTTAGAAAATAAAGGAAATCTTCCCTCCTGGAGAAGGCTTAGCACCAGAAGCACTGATTGCTTCAAGTTTCAAACTCTTTAATTTGCCTTTACAAAAAGCTGCTCAGGCCAAGTTTTGACCCCCCCAAAAATTAAGGCAGAAATGCTAAATAGTGAAAAAATTTAGTAGTTCTTTCACTAGAACTGCAGACTCACATGCAGGGTAAATGATGAAGGCCAGAACTCACCAGCTTCAGGCCATGGTTCAATGGTACAAGTTCAGCTTTATATTTCTAACTTCTAACACCAAAGAGAGATGACAAAAATCACTGGTCTGGTGTAAACTCACTTGACCAATGCAACTTCTGATGAATTATCTTTGCAACAACAGGCTTCAATCTTAATCAGGTACCAACTTTCACCACACTGCCAGGCATAAAACTATCAGGAAAGCATACAGCCAGAGTACATGCTGTATTATGTGCTCTGCCAGATTTGACAGAAAAGTGATCCTGTGCCCAGATTTTGGTCCAAATTTCACTGCTAGATAACAGCAGTGTGCACGGTTTCAACAGCAATGCTTGTGGAACTACCACTTACCTCGCAATAATTTGTTTTATCATGATTTAACTTCTGCTTAACTCAAATCTTTTTGCTGCTACTGCCCAAGTGTTGTGCCCTGTATACGTCAGTAAGAGAGTCTTCCCCAGCCTTGCGTGGATTTATAGATACAAACATAAATATAGATGCCTGCGTATATTGTGCCCTATCAACAGGGGAACAAGGGTCATGCTTATACTTGGCTCTGTATCTGTTTAAAAATTTTCCTATGGAGGCACAAATCAAACAAAATATACCATCTCACTGATAAAATGGCTCATCAGACATGATTTGGAGGCTGCTACCATTTCCCCAAGATCTCTCCTGCCAGTTGCAAATCTTCATGCTTCTTTAAGACTTCTTTTCAAGTCAACTCCTTCATTTTTACCAAAGTTTTCCTGTAGTTCACCATGTACTGTTCAATCTGGCTGTTCTTCCCCTGTAACCCCATGGCCTGGGGACAGATGGTGGTCCTCCCCTGTAGCAACAGCGATCCGGGGCGAGGTCCCCCTCCTGAGAGCCATGTGCAGTGGATCCCCATGTGCTCTAGGTTCTCACACCCCTCAGGGCAGGCTGCACAGCACAGGCTGTGATTGCCATATGTCCCCCTCCCTGACAACCCTCCTGAGGCATTGAGGTTCAAGGTACTGTGCTGTCTGAGCACTTGAGATCTTCAGATGAATGGAGTTTCAGGATGATGGTTATTTTTAGCATTTTTAAAATGCTTATGGTACCAGTTCTGTGTAGCTGACTAATTTGGGCTTTGCAGTAGTGCCTGAAAATGGGTAGCAGTGAGCAGTACTCTGTTCAGACTGCCAGACAGCCAGAAATCCTGAAAAAGCATTAAAAGGAATCTGCAAGTTTGTCCCAGAAAAAAATTCAGGTAGAAAAACAGGAAATGTCTGTGGAAAAACAGACATATGGGAGCTCTAGTTCTTCCATAATCTTCCAGTAGATGAAGTCTGGGCAAAGAATTCAACTTCTCATAGGGTAGAGTTTTATCAATTTATTAGAAGAGTTTAATGATGTGTGAAACCTGGCCTGGTCCCACCTAGTCCTTCTCGCCTAAAAGCTACTCATAGAACAGGCTCCCTTTGTACTTGTATAACAAAAAGATGGCTCATAGAAGAATAAGCAGAGAGCATTTATTTGTACCTGAGAATTCTTGATGTGAAGATACCATATAAATACACATGCATACAGAGGTGAAAATTGCAATGGGTTATGGGTTTCTTAAAAAAAATAAACACAGCCAAAGAATTCTTATAGCCATGGGTCAATTCACATGGCTTTGCANNNNTTTTTAAACCCAATGGTCAAATCACAGTGGTTGTAAAAAAAAAAAAAAAAAAAAAAAAAAAAATCATATTTTAAAGCAGCTGTCTAGCAGAGCTGACGTTACCTTAACAAAGGGACTGACTGAAGATACAGCTCTCACTCATCTTCCAAAGTACTGAAATAAATAAAATATTTAACAGAGAGGACTGCAAAACAGGCTATTTTACATTACCCACATTTTCAGGTGAGAGGCTGACAAAGGCTTTACCTTGGCGGCTAATTGATAATGTAAATTTTATTGGCGTAAGGTAGACATACACATTAAAAAAGACTTCTAGCAGAGAGATGAGGAGGTAGAACAGGTTATAGAGAAGGAAAAACAGAAAAGCTTGGCTTATTGAACTTAGATTATGCCAGTTGTTCAGTATTTCTTAGTATTGTAGGTTCTTCTTTATTCCTTCTGCAACAAGAGTCCAGAACCCTTCAAGAAGTAATTCAAAATGGCAAAAGTAACATTTTTCTTTACCTCTACCTGGAAAATTTTCAGAGAGATACATATACTGGATGGAAACTTCCTGCCTGGATTGGCTTTTCCTTAGTATGAGTAATGAACAACCCATTCATCATTAGAGTTAGCAAGTTTTCCATTTCATCCTCTTCCCTCTTTAAGTGCATGATTTAATTCACAGCACATAAACATTTATGCAGAAACCTTGTGAAAGCAAACCCATGCCCAGTATTTTGGGCATATATATATATGAGAATACTATAGGCAGGTGGAGAAACTCAGTTTAAAACAAACTCATATCCACTGTTTGTTCACAATATCTAACCTCTGTATTCTCTGTCTGTACAAAATTTACATTACTCTCCTTCCTTTTTTCTCTTTCACACATAGGTATTTCACACTTGGCACTGCACAGAGATATAGCTGCTACATACCTCAGAGGAAATTTGTTCCTGGGACAAATAAGAGCTCTGGGAGAGGTTGCTTTATCAACTAGGTTGTAGGCCTAAAACTTGGTATGTTCCACCTTCAGGTCCCTGTGCTGCTTCCAACCCTGGCCCACGTCACTTCAGAGATTCTGAGCTGCAAGAGCTGAGTGGGTGTACAGGGAAGAAGTGGCTCATGGTACTTGAATATCCAGTATCCATCTCAATGCAGGAGCACCTGCCTTCCTGTTGGAGGATGCCTGAAATATTTTTGGCTTTCTTTAGCTTCTTTTCAATGAAGTCTTTGGGTTTCCTCTTGCTCCTCGGAGCTGAGGCTGTGGCATCTCACTGCAGGGCAGGTGTAAGACCTGGGTGCTGAGATATGCAGGAGAGGCTTCACATGGCAACACTGCAATGACTGTGTGGCCAGGTGCTTGCCCTTTCTGCACAGTGAACAAATTTTACAGTTCAGAAGAGTGGGGCCCATTTTTGCACCTTGGAGTGTGAGTTTTCAGCCACCTTTCCTGGGTTTTTCCTTTGCCTCCTCAGAGGTCAGCAACCTCATTCTACAGCCAGTGCTCATGGGCCAGAGGTAGTCAATCTCACTCTGCAATTCCAGCATTTGGGGAGCTTTTAATGGATTTTTAGTGACTGTCTTAATTTAGTCTGCAGCTAAACATGCAGCTATCCAGAGTGAACACTTACATGCTCTCTCTCTCAACCCTTAAAAAAATCAACCGTTCCTTGCCATAAGTAAATGTGATTTCCTTTCCCATTCACCAAAATCTACCCACAAAAATAATGCTTACTTGGTGCAAGCAGAGGATAGTGGCAGCAAAAGCCCTGAGCTGCAGGCAGAGCTGTGAGGCAGAGTGAAGCAGTGCTTTTTCAATGAATACTCACTGAGCCAAGAATTCTTTAAACACTCCTCCTCCATCACCTTTCCTTAAAATTGAGATTATTAATGAGTCACACTTACATTCATATTCTTCAGAGCACTGCTGTAGAGAGAAACAATAGCCAGGTCTCTCTCTCCTTCCTCCTGGGTGGGCAAGCAGCACAATACTAAAGCATTATCACATCAACTGCTGGGCTAAGAGGCTTGACCCAAAGCCCTGTGCCAGTGAATTATTTTCCCTTGACATATGGCTTAAGGCTGAAGGATTTGAACGCTTAATTGGTGCATTTTCTGCAAGGCTTTAAAGGCTTGGCAAGGTGAGATTCCTGCTAATCAGTGATACAGCTGGGAAACAGCTCCTGCTGTGCATCACCAGCAGCCTCCACCTACACGAATTTATTGATCCCCTGGAGCTCAAGGGACTTGTATTATCTGAAGGTGTTAAATTAATTTCTAAGTGAAGCTGTCCAAAGATTGTGTTTCAAACATCCTTCATAATTCACTGAGACAGGTAACAGCATTGACCTGTCAATGTATGTGAAAAAGGACACCACAACCTTGTCTCTCACATTACCATTGAGGTGACTCTTTGTCAACTAAGAAAACAAAACAAATTCCCTGTAAGTTTTTGCCTTTTCCTACAGAAGTTACCTCACCCTCTCATTACAAGGAAGCATTCACAAAATTAACATCTTTATATCAGTTTTTTTGTCATTGAAACTATCATCCCCCTTTGAAAAATACTTCCATTCTAAAGGTGGGCCATCTGATGAGAAGTCTGGTAAATTAAATCATTCATTATTGACACTCCTGGAAAAGAGTGACTCAGAACATTCATTTCTCATTTTAATCCTGTCATTTTGCTGTACTTTGGCCTCTGACTTGCAAAACCATGGTTTCTGTAATAGTCCTTACATTTTTCTGGTATTTTACTTTCTCTGCAAAAACTTCTTTAAAGAAATTCCATTACGTCCATTCTTACTGATTTACCAGTTCTATCTCACCAGAAACCTTGTAAAACTACTCTTCACTAAGCTTCTGTGAGCTGGAAGGACTTCTGCATACGAAGGATTTGCAGGACAGACACATTATTGTTGTTCTTCTGTTTTTTCAAGAAAAAATACTTTTCACAATGATGCAGCCAAAAACTGTATTGTTATGATACGACAATAAAACTAAAGAGAGCAGTTACTGTTCCCATCAGAGAGAAGAGACTCTCCCTCGAAGATAACTGTATCCAACCACAAATTGAAAACTATTCTTACTCATGAAAGATGTTGTTCTCACGGTGCACACTGTGATCACACTCACTCACACACACTTAGAAATAAAATGATACAGTCTTGAAGTATTAGAGTTGCTTTGGAAGGCATTCTGCACATATTTGTTGTAATTGAATAAAGTCAATCGAATTTAATTCTTTTAAACACATAAGCACAGAAAAAGGAAGCAAAGGTTGGAAATGTTCAAGGAATGCATATTTAGGGGCTTATTTCCAAAAATCTAGGTATCAGTATAAGTGCAATTTAATATTTTTGATTCATTTTGTTTTAATTCCACTAGCTCCTCTTCTTTCCTCTTCTAAACACATGTCAAATTTAGAAGATGGTACAAAATTACTCTGTCCACTTTCTTCACTTACCTCAATTGGACAGCAATTTTATTAAGTTTTATAGACTTCAAGCCTGCTTTTAATCCTGGCACCATATAGAAGTCCTGTGAGAGCCAGAATAAGATGATCCTCACCCACAACAAAGACAGAGATAACACTGCTTCTCTTTCATTCTCTGTTTACACCAGCATCACCCACGGCTTTGCAGCACCTCTCTCAAATTCGTAAATGACAAAGACCTTCTAACTAAACCAGGCTCAGCTTCTTAAAATATCTTTGACAACTTAATTAACTTTGCACGCTGGCATCTCAGGACTGTCAATTGTAACATAGTTCAAAGACCAAGTAAAAGATCAGTTCCTTTTCTCTGCATATGGGAAAGTATTTTTACACTAGCAAATACCAATTTACACTCATTAAGTTCTGTGAATAAGCCTGCTGACACACCGGGGGTCCCATTGAAACACACTCTTCACAAATACAGTAGGTGTAGTGTTTACCCATTGCTTAACTGTGCTGAATAAGCTCTTTGACAAACAAAAGCTTTCTTGCTGGCCCCAGTTATCAGAAGGTGCATTACATGCACTCTGCTGCCATCATTCACCACCTTTTCTCATCGTCCTACCAAACAATTTTTAATTAGCAAACTTTCCAAACCATTAGAACTAAATCCGTCTGTGCAGCAATGGAGTAAAACCACTGGTGTGAGTTGCTGTAGTTCACTGGTTTAGTTTTTGTGTATCTATCATAATCCCAATGCATCTTGCATAACCCCAACATCCCTTAGTTTGTACGATTTTCTGCTTTTACATTATGGGTAGTAAATGTTCAGGATCTCATGTCAGGGCAGTGATGCAATCCAGCAGGGCAGCTGGCTTGGCAGACCTGGGTGCTGCTGGGGCAGCCTCTGCAGCCAGCTCAGCCTCTCTCCCTGCCCCTGGAATGGTCAGATTCCACCTGCGGGGGAGCCATTTGCGGTAAGTGCACATCCTTATGATGGTAAGCTGTACCTGGGAACTGAGTGCTTGCCTTCAAAGTGGTTCTCATGGCATATTGTGTGTTATAACAGTCGTGTGTCCTCTCTTGGCAGCAAATTTCTGTCTCACTAAGGTTAATTTCTAACCCAAAGTGCAGCAATATCAAAAGGGATAACCTTTTATACCCTCCCATGATTTACACCATATTATGTTTATTAGTGCATTTGGGTTTTGGAGAGTAAGTGAAGACATCAGTGGTGACATTCTGGGGGTTCATGTGCTTAGGCCTTTACTGTGGATGTGTAAAATATGTATTGTCCACCTGAGGGTTTAATTTTGCTTTTGTCACAGGCTCTGTGATGCACATCTCTAACATTTCAGTCTGCTACACTGTGTTAAGTCCTGCAGTCTCTTGACTTCTCATCCATCTCACACTCTCCCATAGGCTACAAAACTAGAACAAAGCTTGAACATGACAAACAAACGAAGCTTGGGAGCCAGAAGGAAGAAGTCAGAAAGTAGATTTTTTCTGCAATACACTTGACTGCCCTTTTCCTGAAAGCCCTATAAATTTTTTTTCATCAGCTAAAGTTGGACAAGATGGTCATCTTGTACTCTGCAGAGCTTTTATGTCCATCTGTCTAAAGGTATATAAACGAATGCATACACACATCTATCAACATATACCTGTGTGTGTGTACTCGCATATATAAACAGAATGTGCAGACATTCTATTTATATATGCAGGAGAATTTTATAGTGCTGTGATGGGATAAATGAGCCTGACACTGATATGAAAACCTGGAGTAAAATTAGACAGTGTTTGAGCAAAAAATGACATGCTGGCCCTTCCAAACAAGTCATGCATCTTCTTTACAACACAGAGATATGTACTCACTATCTTTCACTTAAGCAGTGGGAAAATTACTTGGAAGTATTTTAAGAAAAGGAGGAAGGGAGATTCAATTTTATTTGTTTATGTTTCTCTCTGTAAAACTGTAAATATCTTGAATCTAACTATATGAGGTCAGAAGGAAGCATAAAAACTTCTAACAATGATCTAAACCAGATTTTAATGTATATAAAAAGGTCAGCTACCAGAAACTTTTCCATGGTTAGATTTGAAGTTTATATGTTTTGCTGGACACCTAACATAAAACTCTTCAAAGCTGCAGGATTTCTGACTTTATTGTTGTAACACATGTAATGAAAAGGGAAGTGCTCCATAATAATTTCTTAGTAGTATTTGATAATGTTGTAATTGGGATGTTTACTGCCTGAACGCATTGCTTTGGTTATAGGATCTAGAAGGGGAAAAAAATAGCTCGAGAGAGGCCTCTTGGGGGTGTCAAGAGAAGTCAGGCTGCACAAATCATTGACGAAAGATAATACAACTTTACGGAGTCTACACACCTAAAATTTTTTTTCCCCTGTGAAGGCTTCATTCCTATTGATAAAAGAAACAGTTCTTTGAGTGTAGTAGGCTGTCTGCTCTTTGTAAACCATTAGTCAAAACCTTCCAGAGGAAAGACCTGCAAGTTTTCAAGTTTTTTTCTCCTTCAAGCTTTCCAAGCCTTTCAAGGCTTGGTATGGTAAACATGCAAGATACAGGTCAAGGTAGGTTTCTGCCTAGGCTAGGGCTGCAGACACTGCCATTTTGGGTACTCAAACAGACCAGAAAGACTTCCTGTCATGACAGAGACATATTCAGATATTAAAAACTTTTACTGTGGGTTTTTATTGGAGTGGGGGTATGTGCTTTGGTTGAAGGACTCTCTAGGTACACCTATACTATTCCAGAAGCAGATTTGGCAATAGCTATGAAGAAGGTCACTTTCCTGCTCTGTCAGTCCCCGCTGTGGAGTCAGGCCATCGGCATCCCTGCCGAAGCATCCCCAGCTGAAACTGTCCCTGATGCCTGTTCCACAGCCAGATTGCCCTGAGCCCCACTTGGGCCACCCTTGTGAAAAACGACTGCAGGAAATCTTCTGTGTCTGCGGGTTTTATTACTTCTACTCATGGAGGACAAATACATTCAATATTTAACATTTCCTATATGTTAAAACCAGCTCTGTTACAGCAGTACAAGAAGGGCAACTGACTGACCTCACAGCTGGCTTTAAAGACAACAAGCCAGGCAGCTTTCTCTGCCCTACATGATAGCTTTCCTCTATTGCAGAGCAAAACAAGTCACCCAGTGTGTGGATGGGAGGAGTTCACCTGAGTTGAATTTTGGCACTTTCTATCGTGAACAGGCTGTGCTTTGTGCCGGTTTCTGTTCAACTGCAGGAGAAAACGCTTTCTTCTTTAGAACATTTGACACAAAAAACCCCCCAAAATAAGAAAAGACTTTTTAAATGATTGCCCTATGATAATGTCTCAGGACTGTACAAAGAAAAAGTTGAGGGGGTTACTTTTTTTTTTTAATATCATGCAAGTCCTGAGATATTATGAAGCTGGGTGTGCAGTGGAAACCTAGACAGACCAGATATTGGACATACAGTATTTTTTTCTGAGTCTGCTCACAGAGTTTCCTTGCAATTACTAAACAAGGGTCTTGAGAAAACAGAACTCTCAAACAACCACATTTTGTTCAGAAAAATATATTATTTAGAAGGGCTTTTCTCTTTTGTTTTCTTTAAGCAATCCAATCTAATCCTTTAAAGTGACACTTCAATAAAATATAATCAAAAGGAATCCTATCTTTTAAAACTCTTTGTTGTCTGTAAAACAGAGTTCTGCTCATCACAGTGGGAGGGACACACAAGTCTCCTGGCTGTGTCTGACTGTCACTTATCACACAAGAATGAGATGGACTTCAGAAACAACACAAAATGTCTGTATTGCAATAGCTCTAATTTTCACATCCTTGGCTGATTTTGTCATTTGTTCTTGATTATACAGCTTGCAAGTGTAGGTAGCTGCCATAACAGGAGTCACATAAACATTGTCGTTCTACACTGCAGATACTGTCAAATACAGGCCCAGCTCCCTGTTTTGTCTTCAAAATAAAGTGTGGTATAATTTCCTTGCCCTTGGGGATAATCAGTCCCTCCTTTTTGCATACTGCAAAATGCAGTTTTCTATTAGTCTAACCACTGACAGCTGTGGTTACAACAGAAATAAACAAAAGTAGCACAAAGATGAATGAGACTGGTTGAAGATATATGGTAAATATTCCCCCCAAGGGGCTTTGTTTCTCGCTTGATGATGTTCTTTTCTACTACTGCTATGGAGCTTGCAGGTGAAATGTATTTTCCAAAACAAAGCTTGTCAACAGGAGGAGGGCTCAGGAGAATTCTGAGTCTTTACTTCCCTCTCAGAAGCAAGTCATAGCCCTCTTGACCGTAATCATTGATCACTGGAATAATTTCTTTAGATTTGAATTGAAATTAAAAAGTAGCATCTCAGTGACCTGAAAAGCAGGCCACTGTTTCCATACACTTACACAATCAGATGGGTTGCACATACAGATATCTGGGGATCATTGCAGCAGAGATCAGTTTGTTTTGTCCTTGAAAGGTAATATTTTTTGAGAAGAAATGTTTTAAGAGCTGCTGTTAATGGAAACACACACACACACAAATCCCTAGACTGCAAGCAGTGCATCAGGGTTACATGTCTCTGTGTTTTATTTCAGTCAATTACTGATCAGGGAAGATCTTGTGCTAAAGGAGTGAGGAGGACTCATGCATTTGGTGTCTGGCAGGTGACACAGACTGCTCTGTGTTCCTGTTGCAGTGACTTTCGAACTTGCTGTGCTTGCGTTTACTGGAGGTCATGCAGAGCAGGGGGTCTAACTCATGGGTCATACTTGCAGTATGCTGGTTAAATTTTTTCTGGTTTTTTGGTCTCTGTGTCTATCCCCATCAGTTTAATGTTACTTTTCTTCTCACAGGAGTGATGTGAGCCTGGATGCATTGATGTGTGTTATATTCATCATATAAGTAAAATAAAAGACAAACACAGAAAGACTAGAAAATACGGCAAAAATAGAGTAGCCCAAATACACCAATTCAAAACTGAACCTGAGAGTCAATAACTCTGGCATTTTATTTTAATTTCCCATCTGAATTTTAGTTGAATATATAGACAACTTGCAAGAGATCTATACTCTAATATTTCAAATTGCTGAGAAAAATCATAGTTAACACCATGGAAGAAGATGATGGAAGACTTTTTGGTGGTTTGTTTTTTTTTTTAATCCACAGAAAATTGTTTCTCCAAGTAGGCCTTTTTTCATATACTGAATAGAAATCATAGTCAACAGGTAGATTTATCTGATGTCACTCTGAGTTAGAGCACAGAACTTTGCCAAAGACAGAAGATAAAATCGGCAGTGTACCTATGTTCAATTTTCTATATGCTTTTCATTTATTTCAAAGAGAAAATAGGGGAGTTCCTTACATCTGCTTTTAAAATGGACTGTCGCCAGGGCAGTTCTGCTTTACCCTGCTTCTCTTCTAGCTTGTACATTTATCTCTTTAGCTTTCTGAGGCATGTTGTTTCTCTTTGTACTGATAAGAATAATCCACTGATCCTCCTTCCTTTCCCTGCAGTATTCATGCAGAGTCTGGCATAAACTGACATCCATATGGCATTCATCCCATTGAATGGCACTTGGAGCAATGTGGGGCTGTGGGAGGACAGGTCAACTGGATGGCCCTTGGGGCAATCACACTGACTCTTACTCCCAGAACTGCTGTCTGCTGTCACAGCACAGTGTAATCACCTTTTACAACATCATCCTTTAGACCTTTTATGCTGGACACACTAAGCAGTTTACAGCTTCTCCTGGGCTACAATCCACTAGAGATTGTACATGTGCATTTTAACCTGATTTCCAAGTAAAAAAAAAATTCTGACCTGACTCATGAAACCTTTGGTGAGGTGGGGGAGACTTCATAAACAACAGAAGAATCTGGAAGAAGAAAAAATTGAGGTATAAAGCCCACTGAAGGTCTCAAAGGTGTTGGCATCAGTCTGATCATCTGTGCAGAGAGACCTTATCTATAGGAGTCAGTCCTACCCTGTTGTAATGGTGGGAAAATGCTGAAATATTGTAGGGAAAGGCCAACTTGATGCTCTGATTTCCTCTCTAGATTTGCTGACTTGCTCTCTGATATATTATTCTATTTGAGTGCTTTGTGGAATTCCAGTTGGTATGGAAGGCACCATTTTAAAGTCTGGGAATCAGACCTGGTTGCAATTGTAGAGACTTCAGCAGTTCCCATTTAATGCATTCCTTAGGAAGCCAAAGATTATTTTCTTTTTACCCTCCCTGCAGTAGGCATTTTCCTCAGGGAGCTAAAGCACTGAATTCAAATCTACGAGACTTCCTGTGTACCATGCTGTACTGGAGGATAGAATATTTTAAACTTTGTATAAAATTCATCTGGAATTAAAATAAGGAGAGAAACCTGAGGAAAAGCATTAAAAATCCCTGTCTCATAAGTATATAATGAGATTGTTATTCAGAAGATCCTAAAATAGAAAAAGTAGCAGCAATTTGTTCACTGCTATTTCTCAACTATTAAGAAAGTCTATAACATTTATTTCTACTGCCTTGCAAATCCTAAGAATTTTCACTGCTTAATGGCATTGTCAAATCACACTCAACTGCAGCATAGTGCTAGAATGTGCTTGCAAGCCATTGGTGTTTCCAGTCTTGATTTCAACATTCTGCTTACAAGCAGAATGTTTCATTATGAAAAGATGTGGAGCACATAAAAAAAGAACGCTTTTATTTTCTCATAGGGGTTGTGTGCTTCCTGTCTATCCTCATGCTCGCAAAAGGGCAGGGTAATTTGCACAAGAGGAGAGAGAAAATCTCAACAACAGATTGCTATAGATCCGAACATTCTAAACTACCTGTTTACCCAGAAAACCATTTTGTGCTACTTTTCCATTGGCTATTTTTTTAGAAGTGGATGAACAAAGACAACCTGTATGCACAATCAGCTGTCAAAAACTGATTTTAAAAGTTCAGAGACAGAAACTCTTTCAAAACTGGAATTTATCAAGAAATATTGTGAGTAGACCAAATCAGGCTCTGATCTTCAAAGTCAAAAATTAATGAGATCACTCTTACAGTTAAATTAAACAACTGGTAAATACTTGAAAGTCTGGGATAAAACATCCCCAGCAAACAACAAAACAAAAAAGCCCCACACCTTGTTTACCAGTGCAGAGGTATTCGACACATTGCTTGTAACTCTGCAGTTCTCATTTACAGTATCTGCATGGAGCTTTCCTTACATACCTCTACAGCTAATCAGACTGTGCCCTAAACAGACTTCTATTCACAGATATAACCACCTTAAACCCCTTGACTGTTAGTTTAAAAGATCCCCATTGTTTCTTCACTTTGTTGCTTTCCAATGCTACTGCTGCACACATGTCCAAGAAAGCTGCTTGTTTATGGTTCTGGCAACTGAATCTTGCCTTCCCATTCCCTCCATGCCCTAACCTCTGGCAGAAAAGGAGGAAAAAGGAGATAGCTGACTGAAAAACAAACCAAGCAAATGAGAAGGACAACAGCTGAATAAAAAAAGATAAGCATAGGGGAAGTGCACAAGGTCATAATTCAGGGATCAGTAACAACAGTGAAGGTGATTAACATGGAGACTGACATGGTTAAAATTATCCCTTCTTTGCTTCAGTGCCTTCAAGTTGGTATGCAAAGGGGACCACATATTTAGAAATTGCAGAGCAAAGCTCTGGTGAGGAAAATGTACTGCTGCATCACTAATTTTGTCTGAGAGTGTCTTTAAGAGCCTTCCTTTCAGGTTTGATGCAGCACAAGCAACACTACCCTCAAAACTATGTAAGGGGATTGTGTTCAGCACGTAGAGCTTGAACTTCCTATTACGTCAAGACGTGTAACCCATTTTTTGCTTCATATAAGTAAATAATGTGTCCATCAGTCCATGAAGTTTCTCCAGTCTGTCAAGTGATGCACTTGTCAAGGTTTAAGTTCCTTCCCCATGTGAAGACAGGTGAGCATCCTTTTCAGTTAACTCTTTCAAAATGGCATCCAGTGTTCGTTTACAACAAGGCCTCTTATGCTCACTATATGATTTTCAGCTGCAAACTTTCTTCTAGAGTCATTTAAGTCCTTGATAGCTTAGGGGAATGAGTAACACCTTCCAGCCCACATAACCCTCATTGTGCAGTGATACAGCCTTTAGGGGAACGTGATAGAGTGAGATTTCAAGTTGCCAACAACATAAAGCCCCAGTAAGGTGCATTCTTGCGTCTGAGACCCACTGATTTCAGAAGAAAATAAAGCTATCATCACCACAAAGCTGTGTGGGTTCATTCTCCACACCACGAGGTACTGGATTGTGACCAGAGGCTATCAGGCTAACTGTGGTGGGTTGCCCAGCATATGGAGGCTGCTAGCTACAGCTTTAGCAAAACTGCTTAAATCTGAGAGTCCCATTGCCTTACTCCTTCCAGACAAAGCTGATTAAATAATCTGAAAACGTCTACAGGCACGACAACATTGTGGAGCTCTTCAGTATCAGCATGACATTCAACACAATGCATCTCTATCTTGAAAGTTAATTGAAATCCCCGTGGGTAAAAAAAGCTTATGTAACATTTGCTTCACTCATGGCTCACTGCGGGATACAGTGATGACTCCCAGCTCACTGTGATGGATAGCCTCAGAACAGCAGTGGTTGACATTTTCTGTGTCTTGGCCCTTTAATATGTTTTATGTTTGCACAGTTGCAATGAACATTCTCCACTGCCTTTAATCCTGGCTGATAAATGAAGCATGAGTCTCCCTCTAACCTTGGATATTCTCACAGCTGATGCTTGCTTGATATGACCTGCATTTTTCCATGGACTCTTGGAAATTGTCCAGTTAGCTCTCTGCAGCTATTGGAGGAACATTGCCATTGATTGCTTAATGCTTTTCCTAAAAATTATTAGGCATGTTTGGTTTTTTTACCATACAATAGTTATAGATAGACCTTAGGCAGTTTCGTGGGTTGTAAAAAATCTATACAAAAAAGGCAAGAATTAGGCTGGCAATCCTACAGGAAAAAGCAATAAAAAAACCCTTGGACAAATAAGGATTCTGTCTCCTTGACTGTAAATTTTAAATCGAAAGCCACACAGTCAATCTCTGTGTCTCAGTGAAGTATTTCTACATGGAAAAGCAGCCGAGCTCTGATGTCATATCTGGAATGAGACGAACATGAAAATAAAATGATAACAACAGGAAAAATTCTTCCTCTCTTTCTCACGTGTCAAAATTATACTTGAAGAGCACTTGTGATGTATGGTTCTCCATGCATCTTTCCCCTTCTAGTTACAACCTTTTCAAAGCACACACTTCCCTTATGGAAAAAAGCTGCAGATCAAAGCATGACAGTTGACACCACAAAAACAAAGAGACAAGGTTACTGGATCAAACCCAAGAAGTAAAACTGATGAAAAGCCTTCAAGTGCAGAGCAGACTGATGAAAATAAGTGTGCACTGCATGATTTGAGTAAAAAGGGGCTGAAATAGAAGAGAAGAGGAAAGACTGATGAAAGCCAAGGGCTGAAGACTCATGAAGAAAGCATAAGAAACTGATGGCTCCAGACTTGTGTTTCATAAGCAGAAACTCTATAATGCTTTTAAAATTCAGTGGACAAACCACTGACTTTGACATCAAATCACAAGTCAGAATTAGGAGGAAAGATACTGAAAAAAATTCCTCTCAAGGGTATACTGAAAGTATTCAGAGAGGTGATAATGAAAAATTTTTTTCACCGTTGGTCTGGGTGTATTTGAAAGCACATTGCTGTGACTTTGGCTGTATTTTGTGCCCTAAAAATGGCCAGACAGCTCACAAATAGTGTAAAATTAGCCAGCCTCTATAATGGGCTCTTATGCAAAACATGTATATTCAGCTATTTTTGCTGAAGTTCCTACTAACTCCAGAAAGGCATATTAGAAGTTACACCCTTAGGTTGTAACACACCCTTCAGTAAATCTTGTGTTATCATAGGTTTCTCTATGTAGGTAGGCAATGCAATTGCATTCCCACACATGTTGATGATAAATCTAATCAATATTGGCAGAAAGACATTTCTTTCCTTACAAATTTCACCACACAACTTCACAACTAAATAGAATTGGGATCCCAGAAATCCCAGATCTTATGCCATTAAAAAGCCACTTAAATATTGTCTTACCCTTCCCCATCCAGCACGTGAAGCGTGGATGAACGAGCTTCTTAATACTACCTTCTAAAAGCAGGTGAATTTTAACGACAGAATCCTGCATTAGAGTAAGATCTTTAAAGCATCACAAAAGCAGGAATGTTTTATGTTGCAGCTGCCTTGAATTATTCTGTCATGTTCAGGTACTCTTGTGCTATGCATTCTTCTACCTTGTAGGCATCTGTCAGTCAGCACAGTAGACGATGTGAATGACATGAAGATATTGCAATGAGAGTTTAAACAGATTTCTGTCTGAATGCTTATGTCACTTCTAAGTTATGACTTAAGAGAGGGAAAGAAAATTTAAAACAGCAATTTCAAGAACTTGGCATATTGAGAGGATTGCAAAAGAGGAAAATTGGTTTGACATCAAACCACACTGTTTGTACCACAAACATCCAGCTAATAAAGGATGATTCAGTTAAAATCAGAATTCCTCCCCTGTGCAGTCATTCAGTCCTGTTCCAGTTTTACAAAGTGCCCAGTGATTTAGTTATCCTTTTGATACTTACTCTTTTTTTTTTTAACTGAATTTTTGGTAAATTCAAAACTTGCCAGAAACGGGAGTCAGATTCACTGAAGTTTCAGATACGGCAAGGGCACATTCCCAGGCTGTGGAAAATCCCACTCCCTTTTCTGTCAAAAAGAATTTGATCCCATGTTATCCAGATTCACCAGAAGGAGCCCAAGGTACCACGCTGTCTCCTGAAGGTACTCCACTCTGCACACTGGGCTGTGCTTCCAAACCCCTTCCTCCTGCAGGCATTGTAAACCTGCCAAGGGTCTGATGAACACACTCTGTCTTTAGGGATTTGCTGCTGGGGTGGGGGCAGAAAAGTTGGGGTGCTAGCACACCCTTCCCTTTAGGTCTCACAGGGAAGCTGGTCAGGCCAATATGTACCCACCCACCACGTTTCAAGAGGGCTCGATGGTGAATCTTGGGGGAAGACAACGAAAGAGCAGAAGTTACAAACTTATGTTCAAGGTAGATTTGATAAAAAAGGCCAGGGGTGGGGGAAGTGAACACTTGAGCACACGAACTTCTATATCTGCTTCCCAGTACAGGGTGTGGGTTTTTTGTATACCTTATTCCCCTGCTCCTGGAATTTATCTTTACTCTTCTCCACTCTCCTCCTACCTGGCACACACAACACATTAACAGGCCACCACTAAATCTGAACACTGCAAGTATCGTCCTGAGAAGAGTACAGGTCCAAAGTTTCTTCAGGCAACCAACTTTTACAGTAATTCCATAGAGATCTTAGCAAAAATATGTCATAAATTACTCTTTGTGAGATTAACACCACTCAAATAATTTCTATACGTCAGGAATATGACTCATGATCCAGAATATTCTGGAATTTCAGTCAAATACTTTTTGGGACTTTAAAGTCTTGCCAGCCCCACATGAAGGGAGCAGAGTATATCAATACATTTGAAGGCGTCATCCAGATGTGTCCCTTGTTCCTGTAATGCTTCAAATGCCAGGTAGGCTTTAGAAGAAGGGGCAGCTGTCATCTTCTATCAGCTGCCACTCAGCAGGGGCTTTGGAGCACAACAGGTCAGCTCTTTATCCCAGACCACAATGTCAGCTCACATAAAGCATATTACTCTATCAAAACTGGAGCTCATTCGATGTGCCACCTGCATGCTACATCGAAATGTGCCCTAAGAAAGGAAAATATTTTAAATAGTATTTGCACATTTTGATGTAATAAGCAAAGTCTCCTGATTATCATATGAACTCAGGACTTATACAGATGTAAAGTGGCACCATATACTTAAACTGAAGAGAAGGATCCTTAAGGTGCACCATGCTGTACCTTCACGGGATCACATAAATTCAAATTCAGGGGTTTGTCAGGGTAGACAAAGAAATTGCCTTTCCTCCAGGCTTTCTGTCTTCTGAGTAATAAACCAAGTTACTTCCTAGTACCATGCAGACAATAAAGCCAAACCAAAACCGCCACATCAAAACCAACACATGAATATGTGGGAGTGAAGAGATATTATTTCTCTCCTGCTTCTTTACTGTTCTGAAATTCATTAATAGTTCCTGAGTAATTAAAAGTCAATGACTTTTAGAAGCCACATGAATTACTTGCATGGGGTAACTTCTATTTAAGAAATTACTTTTTGTGCATTAGACACAGTGACAATTCTCATAAAGAGAGAAACAGAAGTACAGAATATGCAGCTAGGGAATTGTTTGGACAAACAGTGCAAGTTTTACTTTTGATCTGGCAATCTTAGGTGAAAGAGCACTGCATGTTGATAAAATTAATTAAAAATGCACATTTTGTGAAGAATTGGTGTGCAAGATTAGGACTCCTGATACATGGGACATGTCCTAATACAGTTCTGCCACCTGAATATTCATGGGACAGTGTGAGAAAAGTGCAATTGGGTGAAGTAAATGTGTCCAGAATCTAAGATGACTGGAGTAACACAAGCTTTCCACTACTGTTTCAGTGCTATTTGGACAGCCTGTGATTCAAATTATATTTGTACAGCATTGATAAGCAAATTTAGGCAAGAAAGAACACAAGTGCTACATGTTCATATTTGGCAAACATCAATAATGGATTGGTGCTCTTGACAACCTTTAATTTAAAATAAAATTACAAGAAAATTTTTCATCATTATTGTTAATAATGCTATATAAACCTCCTGAGATGAACAGATAAGGAATAAATGTTTTCTGTCAAATCCATGCTGATTTTGTAAAAAATTACTTTTTTCCATTTTTCTTTCTATGTAAAATTAAGAATTATTTAGTTGGCTCAATGTGAGATGGTCTGTGTTGGCCCAGTGGATGTGAGTCAAGTCCTGCTGTTGGTGTACAGACTTTTGCTCTGAGAGGAAATACATCAGTATGGACATTTGTGCCTTACAGGCTGTGTCTGAAGACAAAATGGCAGTTCCTGCTGAAAAAGGGTATGGGAGCCCTTTGCTGTAAAGCAATTGTGAGCAAATAAGTCAGAACAAGAATGCTGGATCCACCAAGGCAGGGCTGAGTCTGGGAAACTGTGATCAGCGGCAGCTCCCGTTTCTCACACAACATCTGCTGCAGCAGGGATTTCTCAACACGCACAGTTAACATGCTGGCCTAGTATGATTCAGGAAGCATCTTCTCTGTTTCACTGGAGGAGCTCTGCTTCAAAGGGCAAACCTACTAGTCTCAGGAAATAAGAACCTGAAACTTTCAGAGAAAAGGATGTGGAGTAAACAGAGCTGGCAGATGTAGCTGCATGCCAGGGATGATCCCACCAGCCCATAAATATTGATGACTTTGCAGTCTCTGAATGCAGATTATTCAGGACGCTGAAGCCTGCAGCTGCACATTCACAGCTTGCTGCTCTCTGAAAGAGCATTCCTGAGAATGTGCATCCGCCTGTCTGAGAATCCCCCACTGCTCTTTTTAACTCTGCTGAAACAATGCTCTTCTCCTTCTGGAATTTATGTTGTATTATAATAATTCAAAAAGGCAAACAAAATATTTGTTTTGCTAAACCCATTTGCAAACAGCCATAACAGGTTGCTATAAAAACAGGTTGTTACCAGAGAGGATATAAAACTTCTCTTTTTTTCCTCTATTCCAAATATGCCCTTCATACAGCTACTTTTGTCTAAGACTGTTTAATACAAATAAGCAGAAATGACTGGAGAGTACAGTGACAGTTCATTCATGGGTGTATCATGCATAACCTTAATGTATTTGGCAATAACATCAGCACTTCTTTTGGTTATGGATCCAGTTAAACCTTAGGACTCAGACATCATTAAGAGAAATTAATTTAAGATTCATGCTGGAGCCTTAATTCAATAAGCCAAAATTGGAGCTGACATTCTGAGGATAATAAAGAAACCTAGGAAAGTACTGAAGTCCAAACAAGGACAAGCCAAACCACAAAGGATTCAGCAGAGTATTTCAGCATTTCTGAGAAATAGTAAAGTATTAGGAGCTCAGAGGCCATCAGGGGTTGGCTCATGTTTAAGGATAAAAGTTAAAAGGCTGCTATTTTACTTTAATTCTATGACCAAAGTAGCAATGCCTCCATATTTGCTTATCACTTTGAAATAAATAAATAGTTAATTTATTATGCTATATCACATAGGTTTACATGTACTGATGTATGTATTTATAGCTGTAGATGCATATAAATACACATACAAACTCTACTATCATTACTCAGTACAAGGCTATCACAAATTCATGCTTAAGGCCTGATTGTACTACATTAAGTAAGGTCTTACTCTACATGTATTTTTAACGATCTACCTGTGCTCTCTGTCTTCTGTGCTCCAACAGGGTCATGAACTCTCAATCAGCGTTTGTAAAAATACTCATAGGTATAACAGAGTTGCTTTAAGCACTCTGAACATGGCCCATGTGGAAAAAGAGGCCGGAGCTCAGGCTATTAAATCAGATCTATTCTGGACAACAATGACATGTGTTTTAAATTTTCACAGAACTTCAAACATGTATAAGGGCTTTCCTGAGAAGAGATGCTTCCCTTCACTCGGGTACAGCACAGAAAGTGCAAATTAAATTAGGAGTGAAACTGGTCGCAGGGGTGTACTGTTACTGCATCTTGCAAGGAATCTTGTGCCTCAAACAGCATCAAAGAATTATCATTTCACCGTGGGCGTTTTTGCCATGTGTCAGACACCACAGCTTCCTTGCTCATGAAAGGAGTTTGCTGCTGAAATGCCTGTTAAAAAGCTTGGACTTGACTTTCTGTTATAGATTACCACAAGCTTTAGAGGTTAATCAGTTAATCGGCAATTATTTTTGAATATTAATATCACCTTTAGTTCAGGTCCCATTTAAATAAACATAAAAATGTTTTGTGCGTGATGTTCTCAGCTCCTTCTGGAATTAAACTTCTTGTCCAAGTTCAGGACAGTCCTTTCTAATGCAGCTGCACTATAAGTGGTCTGTGCCTGCTTTTGTTTCCAGCTAAATGGCAGTTCAAACTCAGAAGCAATTCCCGTTGAGCATACACACGGAAATCTAAAACTGATAAAATAGTTTGAAGAAACTCTTCCATGGACTCCCACCAATGTGTGTCAAACTGACTCTTTCTCCTTTGCTCCTTTATCTCTTTTTCTTCCTGTCTAAACAGTTTGCTTACTTACAGTAGTATCATCACTAAAGCCTTCCAAAACTTTACCACAGCTGGTAAAATTTACTACAAGCAGTAATATCTCATGCTGAAAGCACATCCAAACACTGTATTCAATGTGCAAAAATAAGATACCAGATTTGAATCAAAATTTTTAAAAATTATCCCTTTTTTTTTCATTTGCCTCTCTTGTATCATTAAAGCAACCAGATAAAACACGTGTTTGAAAACTTGGGGCACAGTGATTGATTAGCCCCAGTCCTTTCTGTTATGGAAATCTCTGGGACTCCACACAAGCTGCAAGTGCTAACCACCTGTCCAGATAAAGTCTGGGGGACCTGAAACTCCAGCTCGTCTTCAAGAAAACCTGCTGGATTGGCACATGTTCTTTTGCAGCTTAGGCTTTATCCTCTGGTTCTCTGTTGGCGTTCCTTTCTTTACAATATTGTACTTGCACACTTGCATTAATATAGATTCACTTTTATTTAACATTTTTATGTTATTTCTACATACTTCAGTGCCTCAAGTCAAGGTTTTCTGCAGCTAGACAAACCTTCAGTTTTGCTTGACTGCAAATGATTCATCTTTTCTTTAACAATAATATTTATTTCTACATTCACTTCATAAGGTCTCAGTCTGTTGACACCAGCATGGTACCATTACCAATGGTATAAACAAAGAAAAATTATAACACTGAGACCGAATCAGACTTGTGCATAGTGTCTGTGGTTGGATTTTAAATGGATGCAGCTCCACAGAGTTTATCCACATAAAAGTAATAATTAACATTCCTGAAGTAATAACTGCTCGGCCACATTTCAAACTGCTAGCTCAGACATTTGCATGCTTCCAATATGAGCACGATATGGCTTAGTCTTAAAGCTGCCAAAGCACAGTAGGTTACTCAGCATGCATAAAAAGAACTGACATTACATTCAGTGGGGACTTTATCTTGTTTGAATAATCCTCCCTACAAGATTATTTCAGCATGCAATGTGTTTCATTTGAGCAAAGTCAGAGAATGCAAAATAATGTGAAGTAATTATGCTATTAAATGTTGCTATTACTTTTTAAGCCCTCTGTCTCAAAGCATAAATAGTTTTCTCAAGGCTAAAAATTGTCAGCAGAAGATCAAATGCACCTCTTGAGTAACCTCATTAAAACCAATGAAGTTTCCTGAAGACCGAGATTGGTCTCGTACTCCACTACACTCAGAACTAGGAAAACCACAGGAGTATCAATACATTCTTTGCTTCCAATTAGTATTGATTTGCATTTCTAGAACACCTCGATTTGAAATTCTCAAAATTTTACAATCCTGTATGGAATAGAATAATTCTGTTTACCAGCATCTAGCAAATGGCTGGTAGTACCTCTCTGTGCTGAGACCCACAGCTGTAGCTGTGTCCTGGAGATCAGCACCTGCCCACGTCAGCAGAGCATCCACTGTGGTTGCAGTCTCACTGGGCTCTCTGTGTTAAAGTTATCTGGTTGGGGAACAGAAATGACAGTTTCAGGTATAGTTAAAGAGAAACAGATGTCTAATGTTTCCCAGTAATTTGTGTTTTGAAAATTCTCTCCTGCAGTGGCAAAAGAATCACAGTCCTGCAGTTTCGAGTTCATCCCTAGGGCCCAATCCAGGCATTACACTGTAGAGGGACTTCCTGAGAAGTGTGCACAAAAACATAATGAAGTACTGGGGTTAGAAGTGACTGTGAGCCATTCAGCGAGAAGACTGTAATTACCTCTGATTACTATTTGATGATCAGCTATGCTCAACAGGAGTTTGTAATCCCCTCTTCTTACACCCTACAGAAGGCAGCAATGGATAGTTACAGTGAATGAGGCAGCCATTGTCACTTTTATTGGAAGTGCCAAAGAGACCCCTTGTCCTTACAGTTTATTCCCAGCCAAGATCTAAGCATAACGGGGAAAACAAGAGGCAAGAAAGTCAGGACTGCTAATTGACAAAACATCATCTTGCCATTCCCCACAAAGAAGTCCATAAAAACTGTGCTCACTTCTCAAAGTTTCATTACTACTTGACAGCTTAACTGCAAACACTTTTTTTGCCTTCCTATATTATTTCTGTTTATTTTCCTGGCTTTTCTTTGTGCCCCAGCCCTCAACAAGAAGCATTCCTTACAAGCATACCTTGTGTTGTTGTGACAATGTCACATGGCTTATTGTAGGAAAGACTTGCTGGGATTTATAAGGTAGAGGGTTACTTACTAACCCAACACATGAAAAATCCTATTTCAAACTTTGCAAATGAGTATATTATCCAGCGACTGCCATCTGAGCAGTTATGCAGAGCCAAGTCTGCTTGTACCAGCTGATATGAATGTGTCAATCCGGTAAAGCATTGATACTTGGATGTAAAGTTAAGCTCCTGAGCAACTACATACGATCTCAAGCGCTGTGCTGGATTGTAGCCACAGGACCTGAAGCAAAACTCGTGGAACTTGATCAGAGTATTTTAAATAACTTCGGTGGATTCTGGATCAGGTCCATGCTGTCTGCTAGAGGTATTGGCTACATTTTTCCAAATAAAAGAAGTTAGGAATAATATATCAAAACCTTTGATCCAGGACTAGCAGGCCCAGGAATTAAGACTCAGTCCCTTTATATGATGAATTTACAGATTTCCTGATTTAGGAACCATGAAAAACACTGACAAATACTTATGTTGACATACAAATAAGTACAGGAGACCAAAGGGTAGAAAAGGCATTTGAATCCTCTAAAAATATTGAACCATTCCAGAGCAGAGAGTCTAATGATTTCAGTCCCCAGTTGTTTATATAGCCCTAAACCCCATATCCATGATGACATTTCATTTTACATCATTTGTTTCTTTAATCAGTTGTGTTTCATAAAACCAGTCTTTCAGCCAGGTCAGCAGGGAATGTGCTGAGCTACCATGAGCAACAACTGGAGTCACTGATTTCATCTGCCTGCTTGCAGATGGAGCATGTCCGCGCGATCACAACGCAGCTGCCTGGGGAACGCTGTCTGAAGCTGCTGTGTATCCCAATACATTACCCTGCCCAGGCTTTCAGCAATAGGACGTGTTTATTCATCACTAGCCATTGCTTTAGAGAACACTCTAAAATTGAGTTTGGCCCTTTCTGCTTATTATTTAATCCCTTTCAATGGGGCCAAGTCTTGCCTTCATAACTAAAATAACGCAAATGTCTTATTAATGTCTGTGGCACCCTTCATCTCTGCTGAGAGTAGTTGTTGACCCTGTCCCATACTAATTGAATTGGTCCTTCTAGCATGGCAATTACTGTAGCCTTTGCGTGCCTTCCAATACTCATTAAATAATGTGACTTCATATCCCCTAGGTGTCATTTCTTTTTTCATCTCCCCCCAGAGGAGGTATGTGCACAGTAGAGCACCTTGGACACAGTGTCTGTAGCTTGGTGCTGTATGTTTAGCCATTTTTTTCATGCAAGTTTCTCCTGGAATATGAATATAGTTTCCAGGCTCAAACGGGGCAAATATCTCACAAGTTAGCCTGCTACACTGGAAACACTTCATTCATTAAAACTAATTACATTCACCAAAACAGACAAATGTATAAAAAACTCAGCATAAGCATATAGATAAAAAGGAGTTCTTTTAAGAAAACACTTCTTTTGCAGAAACAAAAGAACCTAACATGCCCCTTAGATTTTTAACGGGTCAGCTACTGATCGGTATTTATAGCTGCTAAAACCTGTTTTCGGCATTGAACCAAACAATCCCCTGGCTCCAATTACTGTTATCCACAGAGTATCCGAGAAGGTAGCAGCCACAAACAGAGGGGCCAGGCAGAAAAGAAGAGAAGTAGTTTAGTGATTCTTCTGATCCCTCCTTGTCTTATTGTTGGATGGTTTGAGCAGAACCATCCCAGATTCTCCTGCCCTACTTGTGTTCATTCAGATTTCTCCAGCACAGCTCTTCTTAAAAATAGCCAACAAAACACTAATTGATTAATTTACTTACCTTGGGGATTTTCAAGCAAAATTACCTCCAATCAAACTTTTCTTTTACCAGGATGCATGCTCGCATCTACTGAGTAACTGTGTGAAATTCCTTCCACCTGCTGTCATCGCACCTGATTAAACATCACTTACATACCATATTTCCAATATTTGTATTATTTTTCTACTGATTACTTGCATGCTGGTACTAATCAAAGAGCTCTAGCTCTAACTGCAAGAACGCTGAACTTGTTGTAAAATACCAGACAGAAAGATAGTCTCTGCTCCAAAGACTGTATCGGATTTAAATTGGACATGGAAAAATGTTTCCGTATTTCTCCTGCTGTTCTTTCCCAAGTGACCTCCAACATAGCTTTGGTGGCCTGAAGATTCCCAAAATGTCCTACAATCTGTCATGGTCCTTGTGACTATTTTGAGATACCTGAAGGTGATGCAAGACCATGAGAAAGATCTTGCTACTGAGCCTATTTGTGAACTCGCTCTCTTTCCACTAGAGTTGGGCACAGGTTAGCACAGATATAGTTAATTTGACACATCTAAGAATTTAATGTATTGGTTTCTTGTTTGATTTACAAGTGGAGACACAGAGCAGAAAGTTTTGTCATGGAAAGTTAATTTTGTGATTTTTGACGTGATTGCTGAGTAAGGAGAGTAAATAGATTTCAGTCTTTTATCAGCAATATTGTGTGTTGCATCATCACGCAACAGTCAGAGAACTAAAACTTACTAAATAAAATGCACCTGAATACAAAACATATTTGTATGCTCACAACATTGTCAGTCTCTTATAATGGTAACATAAATGCTAGGTTGAATGACCCAAGGACTTACTTCCCTTTTTTTTTTGCAAATATTTCCAACCTACCTAGGATTAAAAGGCAAGAACAGTACTCATGTTTTGTAGCTTAACAGCTAAGTTGGATATCTATCTTCCTTGAAAAAATATTACACTGAATCTACTGTGCTTGATTTGAGAAAACAACTCAAAACTTACTCATTTATATGCTTCTTGAGTTGCATTTGCAGATCGTAGTAACCAAGATGTCCTTATGGCTCCCAATTCCTCTCAGCCCTGCAGAATCAGCAAGATGGGTTATATTTTTGCAAAAAATTAGAAGCAACAGTTTAGTACATTTCAGTTCATTAGACTGCAGAGCTTACATAGGTGTCAGAGGGCATTTTGTGGCCTGCAGGCACTTCATTGCTGTTAAAGACAAATGAGGGGGTAGAATGCCACGTAACCTCAGTGACATGCATTTATCAAACTGGCAGCTAAGAGACTTCTATTTATAGCACTGTATGTAGATCTCTGGAAGATAACAATCATACAAATCACAAGCTCATTTTTTGTCTTCTTTTTTTTTCTTTTTTCTTTTTTTTTTTCTTTCAGAGCAAGGCTCTGCTCCAAGGCTGGAAAGTCTCTGAGACTCCACAGGAGTGTTACCATGGAGTTTCATGGGCTTGGGCTCAAGCTGTAAATATTTAAGTGGAAATAGTAAAATGAAAAACAAAAGATGGCCAGATGCCCAAATGAAACCATCTAGAGCCTGCCTGAGCTGGAGATAAGGTTAATGTGACATTCAAGATAAAGGCAACATTTTAATTAACACATTTTCATCTCCTATCACAAAGCTGCACTTGCCTTCATAATGGAATCAACCTTTCTTTTAATACTAGCTTATTCTCAACAAAAGCAGCTTTCAACAAGCAATTGGGGGGGAGGGGGGGGAATCACATATTTTGTTTCAATAAAATAGAAAAAGCAAGGACATAAAAATATGAATTTTGAAAGCCAAGCCTAGGTTTCCCAGTGGGAGGAAGTTCAAGTGTGCCAATTTTCAATAGCTATGGGTTAGGATGCTGTGAGCATGCATGGTGTTTATTGACTTCCAAATTAAAGCAGTCAATCTCAAGGAAAAGCAGAGTAACGGAGGCCATTCTTTCATTTTCATACCATGTGTGTAAAACAGTAACAATCAGCAAAACTTTACTGAATGAACTGCCACCATTACAGCCACAAGTGCCACCCCTTCTTTGTTACCTTGTTCTACTGTTCAGCTTTTTTCTCTGCATCTCTCAGTCAATCCCATCCTTCTCCACAACCAACAAGTAACCCTACATGTCTCTTGGATTGATTTATATTTATTACTCACTGCAGTCATTCTCCTTCATTTGTTGACTTTTTCCAGATGACTGTTAGTAAAACTGTGTGAATAATTCACAATGAAAAATTTACTCAGCAAATCTGCCTTCTTTTTATGTTCTGTTTTCCTCCAACAAATTCTTTGTTTTGAAGTATTCACCTGCTATGGGCTGGCATTGCAGGTGAGTGCTTGTGTAGCTACTGTTAAGCAAGAAATGCAGCAGAGGTCCCAGCCTTATCCTTCAGACAAAGCTATTGCTCAACAATTATGAGCCAAACAAAATAAGTTGAGATGTCTGGAGTACAGCTCCCAGCATTTTTTCCTCTAACTTTTCTTCTTCCTCTCAAAGCCTGGTCCAGATCTTACAGGATCCTGTATTCTTCCCTTTGTCACACCGTACTACCCAGTATCTACACTCCAACTAGTTTTGATTGTTCTTTTTCTGTGAAATTACCATATCTTAGAAACATACAGTCCCAGTTACAAAGCCAACATTTGCTTTCTGCAATAGTTCTGCAGTTCCCTTCCTCCATGGCTGTTCCTGCTAGGAAACTTTTTACTACACTATTCCATCTCAGCAAACGCAAAACCCAGAGGGGGATGAACACAAATAATTTACCTAGTACCTCCATTAGCTTCCTCACCCTGATGTAGCAGGAAGAAACACTGCCCTTCTGTGTGTTTGCAAAAACTCACACACCCTGGGACAATCTCATGGCGAGGATGTATCTCTTTTACCCTTAGAGCCCCTTTTTTATTTTCACAGAGTTCTCCTATAATCTTCAAATATAAAATGTCTGCAGCTTATAGCTTCTTATCTTACACAGTTGATGCAGATATTTATATATGATTGAGTTAGATTATGTTAGGAAGGCAGGCACATAGACACCACAGTGCTTGTGAAAGACTGCGTTTGGTAGAAGAGATGGGTTGATGGATCTACCACCCTGATACTTGCTGATGAAAAAGCTGAGACAAATCCTTTTGCTATCCAATTATTTATCACTTATTTCTTTGGCAGAAAATAGAGAAAATACTGAAGAGAAAGTGAGGAGCACAGCCTCATTTGGTCCAGTGGGCCATGGTTTACACTCTCTTACTGCTGTATCAAGCAAGCCATCAATAATGCTTCTTAGGACAGAATTCTGGCTCTGGTAACAGAGAAGTTCCAGTGAAGGCAGTGGCACCATTTCATAACTACATGAAGGGAACTCCAAACATCCTTATTTCTCTCTAGCTTTTAAATTTGATGTGCATTTCAGAAGGCCTATTGTCTTTTCCACAGAAATTTTAAACAAGATGTCGGACATGATATTTACACAAGTGGCCATAAACAGTACAGAGCCACTCGAAGAAGATGATCCTGCCATGTCTGGATGAATAAAAGTCTAAAATATAAAACGTAACATAAAAAGTTCTTCCATGATGGACCGGGTGCCCAGGTGTTGGCAGGGGGCTTAATGGGCAGTTTCTGAGGAGTAGCCAGGGCTCTCCATGCCAAACACAGCCGGTTCCAGCGGCTGCAGCAGCTCCGCTGGGGGCACAGCTCAGCCCCACTGCGGGGCACGACTCAGCCCCATTGCAGAGCACGGCTCAGCCCCATTGCAGAGCACGGCTCAGCCCCATTGCGGGGCACGGCTCAGCCCCACTGCGGCGCACGGCTCAGCCCCACTGCGGCGCACGGCTCAGCCCCATTGCAGAGCACAGCTCAGCCCCACTGCGGGGCACGGCTCAGCCCCACAGCCGCGGGCGAGAGACTCAAGACTGTGCGGCAGCCAGGGCTGAGGGAAACCGGTGAGAATCAGTCCTGCAAGCCCCGAGGGGCGAGTGAGAGGGGAGTTTTTTTATTGTATCAGTTACCTCTTGTAGCACCTACTTTAGGAAATTAATCATGCCCCGAAAAACTTCGTTTCTTTCCACTGACTGAAGGCAGTCTGGCTTGGATGTAGTTACCTGCAATGTAGGCATCAGTATGTTCTGATGGATCCCTCCCCAGACACAAATAGAACCAAACATGCTTTGCTGCTAGATAACAGCTGAACAGGCCCTTTTGAATTATAGTTTTGGACTCAGACGCTCTAGTTCTAAAAATATTATGTTTTTACCCCTTAAGGCTTTTCCTGCACTCTTGTTTTTGCTGACCTTGTTGATGAACACTGTAATAAATGAATAAAATAGCATATAAAATATTACTGTGAAAAGTATGCATTTCATACAGAATAATTGTATGCTGTGTTTGCTAGAAATTTTGGAGCAATCTGATGTTTCTTTAGGAACCTGATAAAGGAATATTTTTTTTTTAACTTTCCATTTTTATTGTGACTTAAACAATTTTGCTTCATTTGAAGTTTGTCCACTGAGGGGATAGACACAAAGTTTAGAGTGGGAAAATGCTTGCTTTAAGACAATGCTGTGTTAGAATGGAAACCACTATGCCACTCAGTAGTTAAGAATCTGAGCCTGCTTCCACATGAGTTAGACATTTCCAGAGGCCTTGGCAAAGCCCAGCTAAATACAATGCTTATTCAGTTAATAAAAAGCACTGCACTTTCTCTCCTGACAAATCTGACTCCTGAGTGCATATTAACACATAGCATTGCAACAGCTTACCTTTTAGCTTCCTAATGCAAGCCAAAAATTCAGAATATCAATTTATTAAATTTTCTTCATTAAAAACCAACATTCAAAATGAAATAAGTCTCAAGACTCACACTTTTCAAGACAATTGATATATGGGCTTGCCAGACCTATCACTTTAGCACAGAGACCATTTTTGTCCTTTTAATGTCACAAGTATGTGAAACCCACAGCCATAAAATAAAATTCAAATAGGTCTAACAAGCAACTTGTCTAGAGATTTTTTGCCCCATAGAAAAAGTATTCAGGGGCTTGCACAAAAGTTCCACTGAGATCTGAACTGCTGCATATCAATGGGCTGGTGAATTTCAAGGAAACACACAATTCTTTATTTTAATCATCTTTTCCTGTGCACAGCCTACCTTTATACACATATTTGATTTGGAAGCACTCATAACTTTCATACCTTCATTAATCATTTGAAATGAACACTGGGGACCTTTCGGGAAATTTAGGGGGATGACATCATGATCAGGATTCTGAAAATAATAATTAAATGTGACAGGAGAGCACAGCTGGGAAATAAAGCTAAATTGATAACACATTTTGTCTGACTAATTACAACTTTTTAACCCACAATTCAATATGAAGTTGTTAAAATACTGTTGTGCAGTTGCTCCTTTATGAGTACAATTTCAGTGTGAAAAAATACAGAAGATACAAATGCAATAGACAAAATGTTGGTAAGAAGAGATCTAGCCTGAAAACTTTAGTTCAGTGCCTTCCTGCCACAGATCACCCTGGGGAAGCAATTTCTACCTGTCTGGCTATTTTAATAAATGATCCACTGCCTTAAGTGCATTTCTTCTGCTGCCCCACAGGACCGAAAGACACTGCATGCCTTCTGCCCTGTCCTCATCATTAGTTGCACTGAATCTTACAGTCAAAGAATTCAGAGGGAATGAGACAAAAATTATAAAGGAAAATGGAATAAAGGTTTACTACTAGAAAGTGTCCAGGACACATATATGCAACAACTCAAAGACATTGAACTGGCCTGTAAGCAATACAGTTGTTTAGCGAAATAAGTAGTTTATGCTCCTCTTATCAGGAATGAGTTCATGAGCATTTCTAGAATTCTTAACTGAGCTCAGAACAGTTGATCCATGCTACACAGAAATATAGCTGAAAAGTGTCCAAGTTTTTATTACTTTTCCAGAAGAATAATATGTCCTGGTTTTTCCAGCTGCAGATTGGGCAAGTTCCATTTGGTGAATGTTTTTAAATCTCCCAAGTATTAATGTTAGAAGTAACACAAGATTCATTAGCTGAGCTTAAAGCAGTTTTTGGAGGTGCACTGGATGGAACACGAGCTCATCCATGATGCTCAGAGGACATGGCAGATTTCTCTCCACACAAAAGGGCAACTATTTGCTAACGTAGACATCAGGAAACCTTGGAGCCAGCCACTGAGATTCAGGACAAACTGTGTCTGATTGAACACTAAAGTTTTAGCATTTTGACATTGCTCTCAATTTTCTTGGGTTTTCATCCAGAAAGCAATGATTTAAAGACTACAGGCTCTGTTTAGCAGAAATGTTCCACTGCTTTTGCAGTGCTTAAGCCAAGAATGTCATGAAACAGCTTTTTGGCACCCAGACCAGCTATTAAGCAGCTGGGACCCTAAACCAGGTGCCTCCTGCAGAGAGCACTCAGGAGGTAGACTTTTCATGTTAACAGCCCTCTCCAACCTTGCTCCCCTCCAAGACTTCATTCAGGACTGTGACCACTCCTTCTGCAAAAGCAGTTCTCAGAAGTCAGTCCTTTCAAAGACAAACAGTCTTTCTCCTGATCTCCATATTGTCAGCTGTGTGACCACAGGACTTCCCTTCCTGCTACTGAGATTGCTCATGGTTCTTTACACACAGTAGGTAACAGCACATACTAAAATGAGCGTAATTTCTGGATATAAGCTGAGTAGTGGTTAATCAGCAACTCCTCCAGCATCTTCTGAAAGTTTTCAATGGGGCCCATTTGGTCTTTTCACCACAAGCCAAATTTTATATGGTCATGGAGAGGAGCCGAATCAAAAAGGTCGTTATGGAAAAAAGGAAGATAAAAAAATAAAGGCTCAGTTTCACAACCATGATTAAATAAAACAAACACTTTTTCCATCTGATTAGAAGTGAAGGAATATTTCCAAAAATATTTTCTGAAAGTCACCTAAATATTTCAGCTGAGGAAGTGTTGGGGGAAAAGGTGTTGTGATGGACAGTAAACCTGACTGTCTTGTGTTTCTGACCTTTTTTCATTTTCTGGAAATATATTGCAGCAGCACTTGCCAGAGTGGTAAGCTGTAAATAAGTATCACAAGATATTTGCAGAACATCAGATTCAGGACCACAAGCACTCAGATGTGAAACTACTCAGAGCAATCAGGTTTATCCACAATCAGGAGATTTTAGGTGTTTGCTCAAAGCAACTTCAGTGCTGAGTGTTTTGCTATTTGCCCTACAGATAAAACAACAAGCAGTTTCAGTGTAATGCATTCAGAAAAGGCTGGCAGGAACATTAACATCTTACTGAAAGTGTTTTCTGACTTCAATTCTCCTCAAGAGAAGTGCAGGGGTCTCAGAATGAGACAGCAACAACAGTGAGGACCATCTGAATGCTGCCGGTATCAATAAACAATTACACTGGTAAAATGTTCTTTTATTTATTAAGTTTCAGCTCAGAAGAGGAATAGTTGAGAAAAGTAGTCAACAGCCGAGGCGACAGGTGGCAGGCCTAATCTTTTGTCAAAAAGGCCGTATTGAAAGGGGAAGCAATTTAATACTATGTCAGTGCCAATCAGTATTACTTTCATGGAAGACTGCAAACAGAGGACTCTCAGGCCCTTGCTAATTAATTCACATGGAGATATTGGTAACAGATGTTAAATACATGATTAGTCATGGAATCTTTGGTGTCCTCTTCAACATAACTCATCACAAAAAGTAAAAGGATTGTACCACTAGAAGCAAGAATTGTACACTTCTGAAATTACTTACAAGTAATATATTCCTGCACTCACCATGATAGTTCTAACCTACAGAAATTAAAGTACCATGTTCATATTTTGTTCAGCAACTGTAACTTGTTCTGAGCAGTACAAAAGTATCTGCCTTTGGGAAAGCATGGCTTAGCTCCATTTTTTAATGTGAGACACATATCCTTTGCTTCAGTTTTCTGCTGTGAATATCAATAATTTGTTTCTTCCATTTGGAAACACTATGAAACAGACAGAAATAAGTGTGAAGCACATATTACTTTCTCAGTAATACTGCCCACCAGCCTGAGCTTCCTGTTCAGATCTTCCTTTCTTGCTGAGGAGAAAATACACACATGAACTCCAAAGAATCAAAGATTCTAATGTTAAAGTTATGTGCTGTTGCAAGCTAGGCCAGCTCCTAAAAAGCATGCAAAATCAGAGTAAATGGAGCCCAGTCTGGCAGCTGTGAAAACTTTCACTGCTGGTGCAGCCAAAGCAGATGCTTCAGCTCAGAGCGGCATTCAGCAAAGCAGCCGCCAAATCCTGGACCGTATGGATGGAGGGTTTTCCAGGCTGGCATTCGCTGCCAGGGCTGCTGGATGTCCCATCCCCTCTGCTCACACTCAGACGTGTTGTTTTACTTACATAAAGTGACAGAACTGGAAAAACACGTGGTCCTAAACCTGGCATGATCCCAAAGGAAGATATGCTCTTTTTTAAAAAAAATTAAGAGCATATAAGTAGATCTTAGCTCAAGTAATTCCAACCTTCAGGGAGCCTATAGACTACATACCAAACCCTCACACAAAAAGCCACAAAACACACCCCACATACCTCAGACAGCATAGGAAGGGTTCACAGGTGGAAATAGCACTCAGGAGTTGTTCAGGAATCCCTCAGCTCCAGTGTGGGAAGGTCGGGGCTCAGTGTGCATCCAGGAGCTAGGACAACCTAGAGGACGACCCCATGGCCTCTGTTTATCAACAGCTGGCCATCAGATGCTCCAGGACATTTTATCTGAGCAGCATCTTGTTGCTGGTCTCTAACATGGCCCCAACATATAAGTCTAAGTGGGAAAAGCTGTGCATGTGTGCTTGGTCTTTAGCTAGCCCTAATACACCTGACTGCACCTTTTATCTTCTTCTCAGGTAAAGAATAAAAGAAAAACCTAAAAGAGGCAAAATTTTTATGTGTTCAAGAAGTGAAAATATTTTCTAAGACAGTCACTGTGATCCTTATGAGACAGAGCCTGAATCCAGTGGGTGTTTGGCTGTCGGCTTCAGTGAAGCATTTGAGCCTGACACATCACTAACACTGAATCTTCCCAAAAGGCTTGAGCAGGATGACTCTCCAGCCTGTAGGACAAACTGGGAGAGCAGGATGACAGTAATCACAGGAGTTAACAGCAGTACAGAGCAGAGAGAGCACCTGAATGGGAACTGTGAACACAAGCTTTATAAGTATGAGCTCTGCTGGGTCTCATCTTTATCCAGAAAAAACGCAAATACATGCATATTATTAAGGAAATGGCAGGTCTGTTTGTGAAAGCTGAAATCACAGGTGGGTTGGCCTAACCTGAGTCTAACTCCCTGAGGGAAAAAAAAAAGCATATACTGTCCATGCATAGAACATTTTGTTGATAGTAGACTATATCAGGCTGTGTGGTGTACTTTGCTTTTTCCACTGCTTTAACTGCGCATTTTATCATATATTTTCAAGTGGTTTACTGTGCAAGGTTCAAAGGAGTCTAAGAATTGCTGAATGAAGTTGTTTTTCCTGGGTGAAAAGATGGAATGTTTGAAATGCCTTACAAGGTCAGCTAATATAGAAAGACATTCCCATTAAAAGATCAAATTCCATTGCACAGAAACTGATTTCCCTATTATAAGAGTAGGAAATAAATGAGGTATATAATATAGATAGTGTGTGTAGTGAAGAAGAGGCTGCCAATAAAGCATCCCTTTTGCTTTGCTAGGATTGTTGTCACTTTTTTATCAGGTAAGACAGAACAGCACAAAAGAAAATGGTAAATATAACACGAGCTTTTCTTCCCCTGTGATCCCTGCTCTGCTAAGGTATTCCCACTGCTCGGGTTCTCTTACCTGGTCTACCCACATGAGCTCCAGGTATGGTTTAGTTTTTTCAAAGTTGTCTAGGAGGAAAGAAATCACAGACCACCTCTGAGAAGGAGAAGAGAGTCAGTGTCCCTTTTGTGCCTCCTGGAACTGCACTGCCTTTTCCTAGAGTATTTCCCAGGATGGCCCATTCTGTACCCTTCCAACGTAAGCTCTGAGAGCCTTGACCAGGGATGCATCTCTGGACTCTTTGAAAGACCACAGTCATTCAGAAAATGCATTTTTCCTTTCATACAGAGCTTTAAAAAAAATAGCAGGTTTTTCTCAGAATGAAGCCAGATTTTTGTGCTTGTTTCTGGCTACCTACCTATATACACAGTCTGGCTTAGCTTATCCTCAAAACACAGGATTTAACTTGGGGATAGAATATTTGGCAGTTACATTTAAGATGTAATGAACAAATCAGTTTGTCATCAGTTTGTAATGGTACAAACATTTGGAGTATTGCAAGACAGCTTGAATAATATCGTGCTCTCCAAAGTAAAATGTTAACATTTGGTTAGTGGCAACAGTGGGTAAAAATGAATTCTTGTTGCTGGAATGTTACAGTTCTGTGAGGTTAACCACACTTTGGCCAGCATCAAGCCAGAAATTAGCCTCTCGGCTGCTAAGACAGCAGCCTAAATGTGCAGATTTGATAAAGAAACCCTCCACAGTTCCAGCTGTTTGAGCCAATTCAGAGAAAGGATAAAGGAGTTTAGCATTAATTTAGATTTGGTTAAACTAGGTCTAAAATTGCCCCCTGCTATGTTATTGATAGAAAAACATGGTACGTCTGCTCATTATGATTGCATACCCTAATAAGAACCCAAATTCCTTCAATGAATTCACACAGCTCTGGGGAATGACAGCTGGAGTCAAGCTTGAGCGCAAGTGGTTACCATCAGCTCTGCTCCTCAGGCAGAGCTTGCCCAACCAACAGGAGCTGGAGTTCCTGCATACCTCCCATTATAAGGACCAGTTTTTAAATATTTATGAATTTGCTAAATTTAAATCATTCAGGCAGAACAGCTTATTGTTGCAAAATTTGTTTCCACTTATCCAGTTCATTAAAGCAACAGAGATTTGTGCATGAGTGTATACCTAAAAAAATCAGACCCTACTAATGACCCAGGCATGGTAACTAATTTTATGGTGAAGAGACATCTGTATTTTATCTGTTTCCTTTAAACATTTAAAGAATCTACAAGAACTTTTCCCCCCTGTAACCAGTCACTACCAAGCCATGACAATACAAAAAATCTGCACATGCTTGACACAATATTCTTGAAGTATCTTTGAGTCTTCAAAAGATGTTTTTGTTCTGATTGCTGAATTTAATTTTTTTTTGAAGGGAAAACAGTTCTGCTTTCAGCAAAATGAATCACAATAATAGTTTTGAAAGAAATGTCTTTAACTTAAATGAGAAAAATGGCAGTTCATTTGTCACCAGCTTCTCAAAAGAACATCCTTACAGGTATCTTAATATTTATCCCAAACAAATTCCCTTTTATCTGTGATTTCTATCCACCTATATCAGGTCTGAATTATTTATGGGAACACAGATGTGAGCATTGCCCCATATAAATTCTTACTAAATTAGGAAGCAGTACTTTTGATGCAAAGCCTTTTGATGCAAAGAGGAATCTGTGATTTGATTTGCTAGTTAAAATAAAGCTTAGCAAGCCTTAAATTTCTAATATTGAGGAAAAGGTTTAAGAAGGTTGTCATTTGAACACATGGATGATTTCTTTGGATTACCCTTGTTTTAGCAAAATATACATTTGGTAAGAGAACAAAAACTGTTAATTGATTATGAAATGCATGAGATACTTTAATACATCATTAAATATGCCCTTCAAATGTAGAATTTTATACTCAAATAGTTGACCTTTTCTCATGGAAGGAAGGAAGGAAGGAAGGAAGGAAGGAAGGAAGGAAGGAGAAAGAAGAAAGAAAGAAAGAAAGAAAAAAGAAGAAAGAAATAACAAAAGAAAGAGAAAGAAAGAAAGAAAGAAAGAAAAAGAAAGAAAGAAAGAAAGGAACCTGTACACTGTCTCACAGCATTTGCAAGGAAACAGTTACAAATATCATGAGTATGGAAAATAATTGGAGAAGGACATTTGTATTTAGCTTTTATACTTAGAAAGTTTTACAGCATGCTTTTCTGCTAGGTTTTATGAATGATTTAAGTGAGTCACAGAGACAAAAAATGAAATATGAACTAAACGTCTTATTTGAAAAATAAACAGCTAATCGGTAAACAAGGCAATTAGGTGTCTAGTACGCAGAAATGCTTTGTGAAATTAAAATTGCTTTTGATTTCATGGGAGTCAATGGAATGGAGGAAAATAAGTTACTGATTACAAAGCCCTTCAAAAATTCAGGGCAGTTCTTGCTCCAAGTTCGTTGGAGCTTTGATTGTGTATCATTTTGCCCTTCATATGCAGCAAACAGGCAATATTCCACCTGATCTCTTCAGACAGCTGTATACATAGTAACAGAAGAATAACCTCCACATACAGACACCACCTACTGTCCATAACAGGATGCAAAATATATTACCCAGAGCACAGAGACTGATTTGAAAGTGTGAATTCCTGTCAGTATGGAGAAAAGCTTTTTTTCAAATACAGTTAACATGAGTGTAGGATACACTAACAGACCCTGCCTAAAAGATGCTCTTTCTCAATAATTTAGGCTTAATTTCTATAAGCAAGTTAAAAAGATTCCTGTTTTGGTTTCAGCTGGGCTAGATCAGATTTACCTCACAGAGAACGTGCACCAACAGCTGCACTGGTGCAACTCAAAGTGGGTACACTGCTTCCTTGTGCACAGGTGCCACTGGCAGCCAAGGGTGGAACAAGGGTGAGAAAGGAATGTTTTAAGCCAGTATCATCACTGAACATCACTGGTCAGGTGGTGTTATTACACCACGTCCTAGATATTCTGTACTATGCTGAGAGTTTGATATTAAGCAACTAATAGGATGTACATATTTTGAACGAGGATTTTTTCAGTTTAAAACATAAGTTAAAAGAAGTAACTCGTACCTCTTACAACAAACTTGTAACATAAAGCTATGTCCCGTTAATCTGTGATCGGTAATAATAACTGTGTAAATAGCAATAAATTGTAAAAATCTCAGTTAAAAATGTTCACATTCTCATTTTTAAAAGCATCCATTTCTTGTTGTATGAAATGGAGTCATCCTTCTGCTCATAGTTAGGAATCTACTCTGTGCCTTCCTAGACACTGGGATCATTTGTCCAGCAAAAAAACACCCAGTGTGGGAGCACTCTTCCTGGTTTTAACCATGTGTTAGTCAGGCTCTGAGAGAAATGGAGAATTATTATATCCCCTCTGAAGTGCTTATTGTCACAGAATCTGGGTATTTCATGAGCATGATTGAATCTGTCTTTCAGCATTTATTAACATAAGGCAAAATGTTGTTTCTGTTTTAAAAATAGAAATAACCAGGAGTGGCTAAGTACCTAAAAGCAGACAACTTGACTTTTTGGAGTACTTAACATTTTATAGCATGCTGTAGTTGTGCATTTTTACAGCACAACTTGTATTGACTCAGCTGCCTTTCTGAGAGCTCAGCACTTCTAAAAGTATTTGGTATTTGGAACTGGGTGCTCAGATCTGAGGGAAACACAGTCAGTGACCACCTATGAAAGTGCTGGTGCATAATTTGCCCACCATTGCCAGCAGCTCACTAGCAGGGCAAGGGACCGAATTCAACTCACCAAAGTGGCAATTTGCTCTCTAAAGAACAAGATTTTCCATCTTCTTACTAAATATCTGCCTTACCTTTGGCTTTATCAAGTTATGGACAGGAGTATTTTGTCATAGATGACTTGCAAACATTGATGGTCACTTTTGCTAAACAGTACAAATTCAGTGTAGCTTTTCTGTGTCATAGCAGATAGACACAATACATTCTGCAAGATGCTGAGAGCATTTTGCAAGACAGGGGATGTTCACTTTCTATAGTGCCTGACTTGTTGAGTATGGCCTCAGTTGTACTGACTGCAACTTTGCAATTTTCCACAAAAATCCCATCCCTGCATTTTACTTGTGCCAAGATTAAAGGAAGACACATGGAAAGCACAAGGCAAAAATAAAAATAAGAAGTAGAATCATACCCTCTGTTGCACACCATGATATTTTAGTATCATGGGAAGTCAGCCAGTGTTAAAATATTATATAAAATACTGACTTGAAGCTGCAAAGCAGAGATAAAAGACAAATTCTGAAAATAGAGGTGACACAAACAGTATCCTACAGCTAAGCCCAAGGAAACTAGACTATAAATTCAAAAGCTACATTAGAAATAATTATGTGTTTTTCTTTTGAGAAAAAGAAACAAACACATATGTGCAAACATATTATGAGAGAGTTTATCTTGTTTGTCACTTTCTTCTTTTTGGAAGCTTTTATTTTATTTTATAGTATTGTATCAATAAAATAGCATTACTTCTATCATCCTTATCATTCAGACATCAATTATTACCTCATAAAGCCACCATACTTATATGGTCCTGCAATGCTTTTTAGAATTGCTTTTCATATATTAGAACTGACAATTCCTGTGTATAACCTGGTTCAGATAAACTCAATACCCACTTTTAAGGCACTCTGACCAAAGCCTGCATTCTCCCCTATGGTGTAAAATCTCTGATCTTAGTAACACACACACACACACACACAAAGCTGTCCTGAGACATCAGGTCTATGCCACCAGTAAAAACAATCTGCCCAGGATAAGAAAAAACAGTCTTCTCTTTTTGTGGTTTGTTTGGTGCCTGTTTGCATCCCTCCAGAATTCAACAAAGCCATGGCCAATATTGATATTACTGATTCTCTGCTTGAAAAGTGCTTTGTGCCCACCAGAGAGCTGTTGAGTTAATCCCTTGCCTGAACAAATGCAGATACTGTGAGATGAAAGTACTGTGAGCTGGCTGCAAAACAACCTGCTCCCACAGCAGGGAAGGGCAGGAACGCTGCCTTCAGTGACAGCCCACAGTCAGATGGGCTTAGCCAATTGTGAAACCACAGAGTAAGCCTCCCTTTCTTCACTCCTGGCTGGGCCAACCCAAAGCACAAAACCCCAAACCTTTACTAATGATATATTATGGCTGGGAAATGGAGCATGCACAGAAGTGTGTGTTTACACAGATATTGGTATGTTCCCAGCTAGGAAATTCACACAAGCTGCTGAGGAAAAGTGTAGCTGCTGTCTCATAGCTATTCCCGCCACAGGAGAAGATTCTTCCTTCCATTCAGAATGAGTCATCACGTGAGTTAATTTACAGTAAGAAAATGCAGAAAATGTTTTTAAAAGTTGAAAAAGTTGAATCTTCAAATGCTGTGAGTATAAAACGTTTCAGCATTTCTGATCATTTTTGCAAATATGCAGCTCAGAATTTTGTTTTCTTTTTTAGAGTGAGTTGCATGTGGGACCTCAAAAATTACTGCAAGAAGAAAGGGTTTCCTACCCTGCTCTAGTCAGCCCCTTTCCCAACTGAGCTCTCTCTTCTGTTCCCGGATTTGTGCAGCAAAGCCACATGGAGGCTGAGTGTCCCAGCAGGGTTTACCAGATCATTGCCATGGCATGCACGGGTACCCGCTGTCCCCTCACACAAAGTTCTCCTCTGGTGAAAGCCCAACTCTCTTCTGGGCTGCTACAACCACTTGTCATGGAAGGAAAGATCCTTTCTATTTGAGCTTCACTGTGAAGAATTTATATCACTTTGTAACGATCAGTTCCTTCAGTCTCATTACAACCCTGGAAATTGAACAGGATAATTTCTCAGAACAGAAAATTAAGTTATTCAGTTCTGGCATGCCAAAAACTATTGCAATAGCCAGTGATGAAACCCAGAATTCCCTGCTCCAAAACATGAACTCATGCCCCACTCATGCTGCTTCCCTGTTTTAGCCAGTTCTTTTCTATTTTCTTTAATGTTTAAATGATGGCAAGTATTAGATATCCTAAATTATATAAACCCCTGTCCACTTGAATGTATGTCTCTCTTTCTATTACAACTGATAGTTGTAAATAAATTTATTATTTACACTATTATAGCGTTACCATTTAATCCTGAGTTTTATATCTGTCTAAACCTACTAAGCCTGTGACAATACTGCTCAAATTATGCTAAAAATGCACCAAAACAAAAAAGATGTGAACTTTTCTGCATTCTCTTCTTAGTCAGTGTTTCAGCTGTCTAGCTGAGTACTGGAAATGAGGAGACAACAAAGATAGGAAGAATTGAAGTTATGAAAATGCCTTATGACAGACTGCATGTCAGTAGGAAATGTTTACGCTGTCATCAAGAAGAAAATATTTGGATATTTTTAATATTGAACATATTATGGTACATGGAGAGACAACAATCATAGCTGTTTTTATATAAGTGATCTAACTAATACAAACACACTTGTTATTTATGAAGCAGTAAAATAAACCTAACTCTTCCCTGAGGTGATATTTTATTTAAGAGGTAAACTTATAAAACCATTCAGGTAACCATATAATTACTTTATAAGAAACCTGAGGGCTTCTACTGTGCTGGAAGTTTTGTATGAAGCCTTTTCATTTTCAAACCTTTGGTTTCTCCTCATACAAAGACAGATCCTTTCCATCAGCAATAGCAGAAGAAGAGCACCACAGGTCAGAGTGATGGCAAGAACTGATCTGTGAAGACTGTGAGATGCCCCCTACCTCCACTGGGGACAGAGGATGCTCAGAACCTTTTGAGTCAACTCTGTCTCATAGGATGTCCCGTGTCTCATTCTCATATCACCTGTCCAATTTCTTAATCTAATCTGGATTCTGTGAATAAAATACTTATTCTGCAGCACCTTAGGTGACATTCAGATAACACTTCTGTGAACAACTGAGTAGTCTAAATTAAAGTTTTTTAAACTATAAAATCAGGAAAAAAAAGTGTTAAGCCTTCTTGTAAGTATAATTTGAAGTAACTAAATGTAAAACTATGGGTCTTCTGTGCACATAGGTGAGAGGAAAAGTGAGTTTTCTCTTCAGGCACAAAAGAGAGACAGAGGTATTTACTTACAACATTGCAGAGCCTTGTCTGTGCCGAGTTTGTTACACTTATACCACAGGACACTTGACAGCATAATGATATAAAATTATATGAAATGTAAAGGAAAGCAAACACTATTTTGAAGAAATACCCACTTAGCACTCAGTTCAAGTGCCTGCATCTCCAAGCTTAGCAATAACAAATTATTTCAGAACAAAGTACACATTCTACTGGAAGGGTGGAAGGGCCATGATATATAGTTCTATCACATTACATGCCTACCATCATGAATCTTAATCTTCACATTAAAGTCACAAGGGCTACTATTGTTCATATCCATTCCCTTTTCATCCCCCATCTGAATATACGCTTCCATTTGAAAAAATAATAGAAAAAAGGCTTTGACACATGCCTGGGCACAGTGAATTTAAAAGAAAGAAGTTTGGTTGCTATTCCTTCCAGTTGTGAAACAGGAATTGCTTTTGTAAGAGGTTGGGTCTAACAGAGTGAGACTAAACATTTATAAAATCAAGTAGGGATTGAAATATAGCTTTGTGGTTACTAACATTTTGCAGCAGCATATCAAGTTTCACATTTCATCAGCTGAATAGAGTCTGTGTGCTGGGCTATTGTGGTTCAGTAGCTGACAGCAGTCAAGTAAGTGCTGCTCTCTTCCTGGCTTAATCATTTCTATTACACTCAGTGTCAAAACAATAATGTCAGTGAAATAGGCTTGCTGACATTATAGATTAGAATTGAGTGATTCTGAATGTCCTGTGACTGAATTGCATTTTATTTCTAGAAAATTACACATTACAATTGCAAATTAAAGAGCTTAGATCTCAACAGGCTGTATCAACAAATATGGAGCTGTGGACTCCATGCTGCTGGTGAGATGATCCATCATGAAATTCATGAGGTTTAATGTATACTAACAAGAGAACAACTGCCGAAATACTCGGCCATGTGTTGGAGGGGATCTGAAGAAAAATCTATTTTGTTAGGAGGGATTAATTCAACTACACAAGAGGTGAGAATCCCTGGGGTAATCTCAGAGATTTAAAGGATGCTCCAGAAAAAGAAAAAAAAATCCTAGATTTTCTTTCTTCCATCTGTGAACCACCACAATTTGTGAAGACACATCTCCTGAGATTCACTTAAGGAACATATTCAGAGTTTAGAGAGCAGCCATAGTATCAGGCTGCAGAATTTCTGAGTGACTGACAGCTACCAAATGACAAGAAGTAGCATTTAATGACTGCAGTCATCAGGACACTTACTGAGAAAGAGCAGGGCATTTCTGTCATCTGCCCTTTAGACGGCATGGACAGCAACTGTGTCCCATAGTATTCTCCTCCTCTAGTCTTATAATATACAAGTGTAAAACACATTTGCCAGAATATCAGAAGCTTTGAAATACAAAACACAAATTCTCTCTTAGAGTTTCCCTAGAAAATTGCAACTCAGGAATTACTCTGGAATTCATAAAATAATCTGATGTTGCTCACAAACAATGAGTAAGACCAAACTCAGGAAAAGTGCAGCAGTCAGTCACAAACACAGATAGAAATAAATTGGCTATTTGAGATTTTTTGATCAGAGCAATGGGTCACTTTTGTTCCTCTCAATACCTTGTAACCTTCCAAAAATATCCTTTGTGAACATATGGAGCTTCTCAGATGACTAAAGATGGAAATTTCCAGTTATAGCAATTCTCTCATTCCACACTGTTTTGGTTTCTTCCTATAGTAAACTTTCTTTAACTATGCAGTCATAATTAGAAGATGAATTCCCAGGAGTTAGTATTCTAGCAGCTAAGGCAAGATAAATATGAGATGGTTTGTGTGTTTGATTTTATATGTATTGTTCTAAATGGGAAAGTACATTAATCTTGTCTGAGCAGGAAGTGAAATTTATTCACAGCCTACAAAAGTTCATATGAATTCAGTATATCATTTGCAAGTGCTGCCATACAAGGTGAAAATTAATCATATTGTTCATACATGGGAGTGTTTACCTCCAGAAACCAAAGTAATAGGTCATCACTTCCAAGGCTTTCTGAAAGTCCATTTCATCATTCACCAGAAATAATACAACCAAACAAGTAATGAACAACAGATTCTCAAAGCAAAAACTAAGGAACACTTTACAAGTAAGAAAAAATGAGTAGGAAATATATGATCTGAATGCAGTTCATAAATTACTAAAAAAAGCTATCAGATATTCATGTGCCAGTGTCTTGTGAGTAACGTGGAAACAGAGAAGACATCAAGTTTCTGGAATAAACAGTTCTCATCAATATCATGACAAAATAACATTTATGAAGAGCAATGAAAGAGAGCTGGGAAATAGAACAAGGCTCCATGAATTGACGTAATCCATCATATTATGAAAATAGCATTAAAAGTGACTCATCTGTGTTGCATAATGGAGCTTATTTAAGTTTTCAGTTAATTCTCAGTGCTGTTATTTTGAATTGGGTTTCAAAAGGCATTAGTCAGTCAGCAAAAAACATGAGTTTATTTTTAAAAATGGTCATGCTTTTAGATCCTCTTCATTTACTTGATACTTTTTGAGCAAAGAGTCTGGGGTGGTGTATTTTCAATATTTTCTCTTCAATCAATCATACAGGTTAGGTATTTATTTTTTTAAAAAATCAGAGTTTAGGTTAATCTACTGATACAAGGTAAGATTTTTTTTTCATGAAATTCCTGATGTAACTGGGAGAACAAGGAACTCTAGTTTTCCTCTGAAGATGTCAGCATCAGTCCCATGTACATAAGGAAATATATTAGTTACAGAAGATGTGGACACATTTACCAACTGTGTTTGGACATGATTTTTGCAAAAGCTTCATTACTTTTGCTCCATGGATGATTACTGAGAAGCCACAGCTTTACCCAGTTATGTGACTGACAACCTCCTTTTTGTAACTGAATGAGAAAGTTATTCCTAATTTCATAGTTAGCAGAAAGCCAGTCATGCATGAAAAAAAATGTATAAGTTTAGCAAGGAATAAGGAGTGCCAGGAATACAACTATTTATTATGGATAATCCCAGAACATCTGTTGCTCCCTCCCCATGGGTGGTCCAGCTCCAAAATATCCCCAGCTTTTGCCCTTTTTGCTGTGCAACCTGGAGAAAGTACTGTTGTATGGTATCTTGGTTAGTGCTGCTTGCTGTTTCCCACAGGCTAATACTGCTTTTCTGGGGGAACCATAAATTCTGGGTGAATCATAGAAACAAGTTTAAGTTAAAAATAGAAACTGCAAGAGTACATGTGACTAAAAATACAGAACTAATCCTCCACAGCGAGTTTTGATTAATTTGTGTTTACAGTTACAAATATGCTCTCTGCTTTTATCTATCACTATTTTCCCAGTGCTTTGTCCATAGAGTAATTCCTTTCTTCCTACTCTTACCCAGAGTGATGGTGGTTCCTTGGGTCACAGTTAAACTGTTTGACTCCACAAGAGTAAGTGCAACACACTCTTTCAAATGGTCACTTACGGCTTTTAGCATCACCTCTGCCTTTTGTCTGCATCTATCTTTTTCCCCCCCTTGTTTCCCCCCGCCCCTCTCTTCCACATTCACAGGCTAGAAAGGGACTCTTCTCACACAGCAGAGTACTAAAGCTCTCTCCAGATGCTCCAATTACATCACCTTTACATCCAATTACATCACAATTACATGTGGTTATCACTGCAGAAACGTGACAGAAGGACATTTCTTTGTAAGGAATGTCCCCAATATTAAGCTTTTATTAACATGAGGTAGCTCTTTTCAAGTGCGTGTGGCACACTCAGTAATAAGAATGAGAACAGAACATCAACTAATAAGCTACAAAACCCCTTGTTTGTGGACTATAGACTGGAATGCTGTTCTGTTATGGGAATGGGCAACAAGAGAGGCCTCTTGGATCTCTCAAAATCTAAAGTGCCTGGTTGCAGATATGCAGAGTGACTGATTATGCACTTATTTTCAGCAAAGGTCTACCAAACCCTCAAGCATTCCTCAAACATGTCTTCACCCCTGTGGCCACTTTTACCTTCTTCCGACCCTCAAAGGTCAGTCAGTCCTTTCCTCCTGTCTGTCCCCATTTTCATCACTTTTCCCACAAAGAACAGACAGAATAAATCAAGTGGGCACATCAGGTAACTTTTGCAGTAAAGCAGGTTATCTGCCAGATAGAGAAGCCAGAGGGAAGTAGAGATGCTGAGAACAAATGGCTTTACCAGAGTTTGGCACACCAGAGGAAATGTAGAGGGTAGCTCTGATTTCCTCCTCCTCCTACCCTGTCCCTGCCCAGGGCAGGCTCTTTTCATTTCAGTGGAGTGGGGTGTACGGCATGGGTGGGGTGCAGCTTCCTGACCACTCCTCAGACAACCCAATAGCTATCGCTCGCTGCCCAGACCACCCCTGACCCCACACTGCCCAGGAGTACTCACCAAAGTGGCCAGACAGCCCCACACGGCACGGAGGTCAACACCATGTCCCCGTGGCTTCCCGCTGTCCCTCTGTGCCGTGGCTTGGATCACGAGGTACCTCTGAGCAAGTGGTTTTATGCCAGGACAGTTACCTTGGGACTGCAGCCCTGGGACTGTCACCTTGGGACGAAGAACATCTCCAAGGTCACCAGATGTCAAAACAAGCTGCAAAAACACATTCAGGAAAAAAAATTGCATTTTAAAGAGAAGGGTTTATTACACTACAATAGAGCTTCTAATCTCCCATAAAGCATAGATCCATAGGCTTTAAACAGCTAGGCTTTAAACAAGAATCCTAGGAAAACTATAAATTTTCCAGTCATTTCTGCAGAAATAAAAAATTAAAAATCAGACTTAATTTTCTGATAAAAGACTATGACTATGTTTGTTTCTTTTTAACTTGGAATAAAAAGAGCAATGTTCTTTCTGAAAGGTGCTAATTAAGTCTGGGTACGTGATCTAGGAAATACAGAGCTGTGTAACCTGATGGAAACAATCATTTTCAATTGTCAGGACACTTCTGCTTCTTTTCACCCCAGTTTCAAGTACATCTGGCTTCCACCTGCTCTATATAAAATTGGTTCCTCCCTTTTTCAAATGTGAGTATCATGCTCTCTGGTTTTGGCCGTGACTGACCAGTGGCATTTAACTCAAAAAAGTCAGCTCCACCTGGAATATGGATGCAGCAAGATGGGAAGGAGATGGGTGCTACAGGAAATTTATTCTATTAATGAAGGAACATTACCAACTTCAAAAGGGGCAGCTTAGTTGGCACATGAATATACGAAGTCTCTCTGGTTCAAAACATAAACTGCTTCAGTTTTAAGGAGTGGATCTATATTTTGACTATTGTCCTCTAAAAATTTGTCTTGGTTGGTGTCCTTAAACTTTCACATCCTCTGCACAAGTTTTGCAATCTGTCTGACAGCATGCATCCCATGTAATAGAAAATTGTCCAGGACAAAGAATGCTTTCTGTCTCCATGACTATCTTCTAGAGGGTCTTCCATTTTCCACCAGCAGTGGCATTTATTGAAGATGATTGTGTTTTTGGGATGCAGTATGTAAAGATACCAATTTTATTTTAATTAGCCCTCATAAAAGCTAAAACCATATCAATTTTAAATTCAGAACTGAATTCAGAACTGCAGCTGGAACATGAGAATTTCTCCTTAGATGTAAGGAAAAGATTATTTACCATTAGGATCATTGGACACTGGGACAGAAGTTGAGAGAAGCTGTGGCCTCCATCCTTACTGGTACATGAAACTCAGTGTGAGATAAAGTGCTGAGCACCCTAAAGTTTATGTAGGAGGAGAGAATTACAGACTTCTAGAAGTCCCTTCCCACCTACATGTTTCTGTGGTGTGATTTCCAGCATGGCTTTTGTTCTATTAAGCAAAAATGTAACTACTGGGCAGACTGTGGTATGAAGATATAAAAGATATCTCTTGAAGATATCAAGAGATTTTGCTTGGTCCTTTTCTTCCACCCGTAGCAGAAAGATCTGCCCAGAGCCTGCAAAAGCCCCAGGTGGACAGGCACAGCACTTTAAAATATCATTTCAATACATTGTAGATCCATCAATGTACTTCAGCAATGAGACATTCAGTGTTGTCAGGTTCAAGAATTAAGACAGACACCTATCACATTCAGGACAACTCCTTGGCCCTATCCTAGAAATGAAGTTTTAATATCAGGTTCTTTTAGGGGAAAACAGGATGTAATTATAACACTAAGGAGGAAGCAGCTGTCCTCTGAGTATCATCTGGTAATGGGGAAGTCCCTGGAAAGAATCTTTTTCTGCTTCGTATCGTATGATTGGGCTGATTGGGGAAATCAGTGTTTTCCCAAGGCAGCTGTGCTGATGCAACCACTGCACTGGGCAAATTCCTGCTGTTTTCAAAATACAGCTTAATCCCTTATTCTCTGAAGTACAGGGTAGTCCTAGAAAAATAGTCCATATAACAGAGGTGTGTGATGCAGCTTCACAGTGTTACAAACAGATAAAGTGCTGCTACATCTCTATGCAGATTGCAGTCCAGGTGCTTTTACAAATCTCGGCTTTGATGATGACACACTGAGGAATTTTTTTAACGGACACTTCCTCATTTTATTTTTACTGTTCAGAACATGATCTGTGCACACTAATCAGAGTCTGGCTTGAATAAAAATCATTTTCAAGGCTGTCTGTGCAGGCCCAACACCAAGCAAACTGGAATGAATTTAGTTTCACAGAACCTGATGCAGTCATGAAGACAGCAGAGTCTGCAGCTGGAGTGCAGCTCTGGCTGAGGAAGGGGTTGATACCATGAGGACACCTGTCACCCAGCCACCCTCCCATTCCTCACGTTAGCCACATAGAGGGGGTACCAGGAGCCAGCCATAACTGACATGTCCAAGGCCAGGCAGGATGTCTGAAAACAAAACTGAACCCATGTACTTCCATTTTTAATCCAGTATTGGACATATGTTTCTATTTCCTCAGACTCTCTACTCTTCAGCCATTGTGCACATTTGGCACATTTGGAACATGTGGTACTGCCATGGAGTGAATGAGACAGTGCTTTTTCCTGGAAGAGAAAAATACCTCATGATCCTTTCAGTAAAAACCATATTGTAAAGGTGTTGGATAAAAGGTTAGTGCAGTTAATTTGCAGGCTGAACAAAGATGATTTCCAGTATTGGAGTGATAAACCTACAAAATTTCAAGTTTCCACTACCTTTTGCAGAGGTGCTAGAACAATTAAAAAAAATCTTTAAACCTCTTACACAATGATAAAAGCAAAATTTAACTTTTTCCTAAGCTATAAGCTATTCAACCTTCCCTAACTTAAATATGGAGAGAAAGTTGCACTTCAGCTAGAAGCAGGCATGCAGCTGTGCAGGTAAATCTCGGAGAAGAATTTAAAGTAATGATAAATGATTTAAAGTAATTGAATGATAGCAACAATTCATTGCATATCAAGCAAATGACCCAGATAGAACACCTCAGAATGTTACAAATGTTTTCAAAGACCCACATCATGGGCATGAGTTGATACCTCTACATTAGTATTTTACTTCTAGTCGGGACTACTTTTGAGAGGAGAGTTGCTCCCAGCCACTGTGCTTTTGTTCACACCTTAGAATAGTCTTGGCATGTATGAACTGGGTTTCTTGAGCTTGTTCTTGAAGATGTGTTGTAGGAGTACACCTAATTTACTATAGCCAAGATTGGTCTTTAGGTCAATGAGAGCAGGCTGGAGTTAAAGTGAAATTAAGGAGCTTGGAATATGGATAGCTCAGACATCAAGCTCTTGGCATCCGTTATTTCATTCTACACATCTGCTTCTATTGGTCCTTACTTCTTGCTAGTTAGAAATAAAAAATACTGCTAATAGGTAATAAATGCATGATTATTGCTGATAAAGCTGCATACAGCATGATGGTATTATTTAAAATGTTGTGTTTGGTACTATTTAAAAAAACCCAAACAACCAAGCTCCCATTGTAGCAATGCTCCAAGTGGATGCACAGGAATGATGAGTTTTCAGTGAAGGAGGCAGGAAGAAGACGTGCCTGATTTGGTCATCCTCTGATGACCTAGTGGAAGCAGTCAGATTCTGAAGTCATCACTTACAGAAGAGAGTTTACTATATAATTAGGCTGCTTCAAAGCATAGGAAATCTCTCAACAAGAGTAAGAACCACAAACTGACTCTTCAAGATCGTAATTTGAAAGCAAGAGCAGATGGAAAGTGCTGTCTAGAGGCTTTGAACACAGCCTTCAGGATGCTCCCACCAGCATTTTCTGGCTGGAGTTCCACAACTGCTGATGCTGGATATGGGGCACTATTCGAACACAGCACAACAGATGTGACTGACATTGGAAACAGGCAAACAATCACATTTCTCTTAAGTAACGAAAGTTTATGCATTAAGCCAGCTTTATGCCTTTATTCGGGCTGCACAAGGACATGGAATCTCTTTTCTGTGTAGTCCACTATCACAAAGTTAACTCATCAAAAGTTACTGAACAAATTTGAAACAGCAAGTGAGTTTACACGGGATCAGCAATTTGCACTGTGTGGCTGTGGTATCTTTGTTCCAGTGCTATAAGTAATGGATTTACTATATCATGACTCTTGGGAGAATTCAGACTATTCAGAAAAATGTGCTCTCCTCTAAACCAGAGGAAATGTCTGATTCACATCTGCTGCAGCAAGTGGTTATGTATTTTATGGCATTATCGCTTTTCCTGCTGCCACCCATGTTCCTCCACTGGATTGGAGGAACTGCTCCATTTTCTGCCAACAGCAGACACTGGTGGCACAGACAGCAGAAGAGGAGGTGCTGCACCTCAGCCTCTTCCTCCCCGAGGCTACATCCCCCTGTGAGGCTTGGTGTGGTGGCAAAGACTCCCATGAGAGAGCTGAGGAGAGGCTGGGGGCAACCAGGCACACACAAGGAGGAATTGCAGACGTATCACACTGCCACAGCTGTAGGGGGCCACAGCCAGCCAGCCAGAGGGAGGACTGAAAAACAGATATATCCTGGAAAACCACAGGCTTTCTATGGACAATTCCCCCATGGACACGCAATGAAGAATGCTGAGTAAATCACTGCAAATTATTGGTTCACTCAGATTTATGCCATTTCTGAAGCAGAAGACAGGAGGGAGTATGGGACATTTTTGTTTTCTCCTTACACCAGATTTCAGGGTAGAGGAAGAGAAACTTGCTGACAAGACTTTATGTTTATTTGGCGAGAAGTAAATTGAAAGCACACTTAAAAAACCTAGGAAAAACAGCAAAAACAAAAATAAGGCAAAGTCGATCCAGCAGTTGCAACAGTATTTTTAATCTGGAAAAATAAGTCCTGATACGGTCCAAGAGTTTCATTGCTTCCACAGCTTTTTTATAAGTACACACACAAAAGAAAGACCCAACACTAAATAATGGGCCACCACCTAATATGTGAGAGTAATTGTTCCCTCATCCTGTGATTTGCTCAGAATTAGCTGAGTCTTGTAATTCAGCATCATCTGGAAGGATGCCAGTCCTCTACCTGGCCCAGTCAAGGGCTGTTTCTGCTCAGCACGGCTCTTTGAGTGTCTCTTCAGTCCTGAGATGCATGAGTGGTGCCTCTTTTTTGGGGTTTTGGGGTTTTTTGGGTCATAATGACTCTTCTGGTCAGTTAATAACTGCTGTTATAAAAAGAACAGTTTTATTTCCATTGTTATGGCAATCTCATATCAATAATTAATTGCAGGATGAACTATATGTTAATGACTCCATAAAAGCCATTCCATAGGCAAATTTTATGAAAGGTTGCTGAAATGTTGTGGAATACATTCAAAGAAGTACTTTAGTTTACCAGGGAATGCCAGTGCCATTTTAAATGCAGAGAAAATACTTAACTGAATGTTTATTATTAATTAGAATGGACCTAATGATTAACTTTTATAAAGTTATTAAATTGCTCAGAGGCAAGCAATATTACTTATAAATTCTCAAATGCACTTTCCTCTTGCCCTCCTTGCTGTGACTGAAACTAAATATTTACATCACATTTGGGGCCTCTTCTTGGCCCAGTCTGTTATTTCTGTCATTGTTATGTTTCTCTTTTGGGGTGGGTCAGCTGGTGCTGCAGAAGATAGCTGGTAGATCCAAAATCCAGGTGGTGCAGTCAAATATCATACACAAAGAATTGAAGCTAACCCAAGCAATGAAATTAGCTGAAATACATAGCCAGTTCCTGATGATTAAAGTGGGATTTATACCATCAGCTCTCTGCTTGGCCTCCTTGGGTCTGAAAAAAAGTTAAAAGAGGAAGGACTGAAGGTGTAACACCATGTAATAAAAAATTGTCATAAAAGCATTTCCTCCACAGGAAGCCCCTGAATTTCTGTGTCAATAGAAGTAAGCAAATACATATTGTGCAATCACGTAATTCTGCAATTTGGCACTTCCGTTTGATGATTTAAAAGATCTTGTGAGATCAGGTGAATAATTTACCCTTTTCCAAGTGGAAGGGCTGTGGGTAATAACTTCAAAAATATCTCATTGCTTCAGAAAATCTTAGAAATTATAAACAATACTTGCAAACACAATCTGAGTTTTATCCGGGAGCAGCAAAATGTCTCTGAGTATTAAGGGAATGACTTTCAAGTACAGCCTTGAAACAAGAGTATGGGAATGGGGGAAAACATTGAAAAGAGAGAGGATAATGACCCAGCAACACTGAATGTGAAGACGATGAATAAATTATAGGAAAGGAAAGGCAAATACAATTCCTAAGCACTGAAAATGAGGAACTTCTGACGATCTTATGCTCATTGTTTTCAGGGGTCAAAGGGGAAAGCAGAAGCCACAATGGGAAAAAACTGTTAATAATAAAGTATAGGCTTAAAATGCTTATTCACTGTACACATCTGCATATCTTACTACTGGAAACCAAGATATTGTGAGGGGAAGAGGAGGGGCAGGAACTGATCTCTTCTCTGTGGTGACCAGTGACAGGACCCATGGGAGCGGCCTGAAGCTGTGTCAGGGGAGGTTTAGTTTGGATATAAGGAAAAGGCTCTTCATCCAGAGGGTGGTTGGGCACTGGCACAGGTTCCCCAGGGCACTGGTCACAGCACCAAGCCTGGCAGAGCTCAAGAAGTGTTTGGACAATGCTCTCAGGCACACAGTGCGATTCTTGGGCCAGGGTGTTCAGGGCCAGGAGCTGGACTTTGAGGATCATTATGGGGCCCTTCCAACTCAGAATATTCTGTGATTCTGCAGTTTTGAAGAACCAGAGCAGCTGACACTGGAAACTCAAACTTGGCTGCAAGTTTAATCTGCAAATCTTGACCTTTCCTTGAGAAATGTGTTTTCAAGAGCCACTTAAGTCGCTGCCACGGGGAAGACCCAATCCACTCTGGAGGTTATGGAACATTTGTGACTTTAAGACCAGGCTGGAGAAGCGTCCCCTGAGACTGATGTTGGAGTAGCTGATCTGACAATCAGAATGGCAGCAGAATAACTAAGTTGTATTTGATTCTCTCCAATTGGATTTTGTCTATGCTACTTAGTGGTTTTAATTTGAAGTCATGCAAGAAAAAAAAAACCAAAAAAACAAAAAAGGCATCTAATGCAACATTTCATGACCTCCACTACTTGATGAATGAAATACGCATAATTGATACCTCGAAGCCAATACTTTTTGTTGCTTCCACGTGCTAAAAACCTGCTTCATATTGCAACAAAGTTCAAAGTATGTGTTTTGCAGTAAAGCAAAAACCCAGTTTTAGCCTGTTTCAGAGGGAAGTGCGGGGCTGTTGGCCGCCCTCCACGGAACGGAGGGGGCAGGCGCTGGGACATAAACCCACGGAAGAGGGGCTCGCCAGCTCCCCGCTCCCGAACCAGAAAGAAGACGCGGGCCCGGGAAGGGAAATTGTGTTTCCCATTGCTCCGCCGCAGCCGGGTTTAGCCGGGCAGCTGTTGCCATCTAATGGTGTAGGGCCGGCAGCAGCGCATCCGGCGGGCATGGAAACCAAAGCGCTCTCGGGCAGGGCTGAACGCCTGGGGCAGCCCGCCGACATTCCGCCCTGCTTCTTTACGGAACCTGACCTGGAAGCCACGGAAGGACCTGGGAGACCTTCATTAGTTTCAAATAACATATTTTAACAGAGCAACGTTCCCCTGCATGTGGTCGTACCAGTTAGATTGGACAACCTTATAACAAGCCCATCACGTATGCCGTGGGCAGTGACAGGCCCAGGGAAAGGCTGCAGGAATGCGGTAGTTTAGGGACTAAACTCACACTTAGAGGTGGCATCCGGCAAACTCTATCAGGCCTCCGGTGAGGACAAAGTGCTTCTGAAGTTACACTAATGAGTGTGTAGCTCTATGCGGTTTTTAGTGGGGGATTTTTATTTCCAGCTAAGCTCCTCTTGAAAAAACCAAACCAATCCAAACCAACCCAACCCAACCCAAACCAAACCAACCCAACCCAACCCAAACCAAACCAACCCAACCCAACCCAAACCAAACCAACCCAACCCAACCCAAACCAAACCAACCCAACCCAACCCAAACCAAACCAACCCAACCCAACCCAAACCAAACCAACCCAACCCAACCCAAACCAAACCAACCCAACCCAACCCAAACCAAACCAACCCAACCCAACCCAAACCAAACCAACCCAACCCAACCCAAACCAAACCAACCCAACCCAACCCAAACCAAACCAACCCAACCCAACCCAAACCAAACCAACCCAACCCAACCCAAACCAAACCAACCCAACCCAACCCAAACCAAACCAACCCAACCCAACCCAAACCAAACCAACCCAACCCAACCCAAACCAAACCAACCCAACCCAACCCAAACCAAACCAACCCAACCCAACCCAAACCAAACCAACCCAACCCAACCCAAACCAAACCAACCAAAGAAAAGACCCCCAAAACCCTCCTACAAAACCCAAACAAACAAATAACAGAATACAGTAACAAAAGATGCCTACAAAATCCAAAAGTCTGACTCTTGGTCATTCTCTGGGAAGTGACAAAGATCACATAAATAATATTGTTATTTAAAGCTCAGAAGGGTCATTAAATCCATCAGAAGTTGAAGAACTTCAAACTCCGATAAGAATATTAAATGGGATCAATTCTCGAGACCGATATGCTAAACAGAAGACAATGACATCCATTTGCTGATGTTTGGCATTTCTTCTAGAAACCAAAATCCACTCATAGTCTCGTCAGGTGAAAAACAGAACTGTATCAAAACTGTAAGGGGAGAGGTTAGAAAAAGAACATAAACATGCAGACTTACCAGCATATTTCCTCCAGATTTATATATTGATTTATAGATTTATATCTATTTATAGACTTACATCTATTATCTTCTAATTTTTTGCTTATTGCAGCAGTTATCCTGGGAGTCTGATTAAGAACAGTCTCCCAAGCACGGACGAGCTGGGAATGACCCAGGAACACCCAGCCTGTCACTACAAACCCCCTATGTGTGCATGCAGTGAATGCAGCCTCTCTGCATGGCAGGTACAGAGCCTGTGCAGCTTATTGCTGCAGAAGGCCATGCTGGTAGATATGGTTGCTATCTAAAGACCATTAAATCTCCTGCAGGCCCAAGAGCTGATGTCTCTTGTCCCCTGGGTCACTGCCAGGAACCCCAGCCAGACCACCTGGCCACGTGTGCTGTGGTGCCTGCATGCCGGCTGGATTAGGTGAACATGCAGAACTTGGATCTGGTAAGTGTGAGGGTGACAGAGTGTGAGTGAGTGAAAACAGTTTGGGTTTAGGTCAGATTCCCCTTTCCAATTGCAAAGTCTTATGGTTCAGCTTTCCTATTGCTACTGTAATCCTGCAATATTAATTGCTACAGGGTTAGCATAACTGAGCCCACACCCTGAATGGTAAGAAGGGAAGTTTCTTTGATACTTCTCATCTTTAGATGCTACTCATGGGGGAAAGACCTGCTCACTATGAAAGCAGTACAATAAAAAGTATTGTGTAACAATTAGCCAAGAACGAGACCTTAGCCCAGATGTTATTTCAGAGAGGGGTGAAGCTCCAGAAACAGGTAATAATTGGATTGCTTTCTATCCAACCAGCTTGCTGGGCCTTTGGCTATCAGTAAACATATCTCTGTCTAAACATATGCAAACACACAAGGAAAAAAGGATCTGTTATTTGATTGTTGCTTCCAGGAATTCAATTACTCCTTGATTTAAATTTAAAATTCTAGGTAAATTTCAAGCCAAAATTGTAGGTAATGCAAACTTACATGTAAGAACTGCCAGATGATTAACAGAGAACCAAAGCTGAATATAAAAGAAAATGGTAAATTTTCCAGAAAATTCTTAAACGTCGTGTAGCTTTCCACAGTAATGCTGGAATTTGTTAGGATTATGCAAACACTGGCAGACTGTAGCATGCAGCATGTTCATTGAGTAACTCTAAACTTAGGATACCGAGCCCTTGGTGTATTATCCTGAACCATGAGTGCCAAGTCACGCCAGCCAGTGGCTCCAGCAAGGCATTGCCAGGATTACGACACCGCACACATCCTGTGGAACCTTGAAAAGCGTGAACACCAGAGAAAACTCCAGGGCTCTACTATTATGTTGTGGTTATCAGTACAGCCATATTCCAGGAAAAATCCTTTCTTTTGGATTTCAGGTTTGACACCTTCTGTCTCTGAGATTGATAGGTCCAGAGAAAGCTGCAGCCGGACTGTGCATCCCCCCTCAGCCTGTGGCCACCGGGAACTGACTTTGGGAATGTAGTAGTATAGGGTGATGGCAGGGCAGAAGTAGTAGGGAAGAGCATGGCACAGTGCTTGTGCAGTCACCCTCCCTGGCCTCTGTGCATAACTGGCAGGGATGCAGCGAGAGAAGCTGCCCAGGAACAGTGACTCAGTGACCTCCCTGGGGTCAACAAAGCCCAAAAATCCCTTAAAAACCTAAATGCTGGAAATCTGTACTAGGATCCTTCCACTGTTCATTTCAAAAGCCAGTACATCAAGACAGGTAACAACCTATACTTTCATCTGTGTTTATTCTGTGAGTCTTCGAGGGAAAGCTGTATCAGCAAACCCACATAACAGTGCTATGCATACCTATATATAAACTGTAAGATGTCTGTATGTTTTGTTTTGAGCTTTTTGCAAATCAGGAATCCTATGAAACCACCTCAGCTTGCTTGAGATCATAGACTTATTGTGACAAATATGTCCTCTGAGTGACCCAGGAGGTTTGTTTTGGTTGGCTAGATGACAACACATGGGAGACAGGGAATACTAACCACATTGTATGATTTGGTCCAACTATAAAGTTCTCTTTTCTTTCTCTTCATGACAAGCAGAAAAGGTTTTTAGAACTTTCACTTTATGGCAAAGACCTGCTGAGTTCAAACGGAAAAGGCAACATAAATTCAGTGAGATGACTCTCTTTTATCCAGACCACTGGTATACTTGAAATAGTGTAGAGGGAATAAAATGTGTAAAGAACATAGAGTGTTATGAAGAAAATTATCTTTTAGCCAACTTAAAAAGATTTTTCATTAAATGTCATCATATTGGGTTTGTTTGGGTTTTTTTGTGGTTCTTCCCTATCTTGAATTACACCTTTGATAATAACCCCTGCTGGGTATAGCTGTTTCTCATGCAAAAACCTAAGATGGAATTTATTCTAAAATGACATCCATGGATGTTATATTCCCATTGCTATTATTTCATAATTTACTCTTATCTAATCTGAAAGGTATCAAAAATTAATCTTGCTGAAGCCCATTCAGTTGTGCTCAATATGTATTCTTTTGTACTCTAAACAGCATTCCACTTGCATACAAAGCACTGTGTCTGTTTCATATCTTTATTTGTTTGTCTGGTTCACTTCTACATGTTGAGACATTTACTGAATCTTTTTCTGACAACTTCTAGCTCTAGATAATGTGATCTGCCTGTGGGATTATATTTATATTACAAAAGCAGTCAAAATATGCTAGGTATTTCCCCAAATAGTCACAGTCACAGTGATGATTTCTGTCCTCAAAGCCTACAAGTTTGGGAAAGTCAATTTAATGTCCAAAATGCAAGGCACACTTGGCAAATAGGACATACCCATCACATAAGGGGATCTCCTTGCATTTACAACTTCAGGACCTTATCCCCTCCTGTCAGCAGATTAATCTGATAGATAGTCATCAGAAATCCAAACCCAAACCCTAACCCCAAATCCTCGTCAAATATATTTTAAGCTGAATGCGTGAAGTGGAGGGGGTAGGCAGAAGTCAGAGAACTTCAGACAGAAGCTTTGTAGGATCAAACAGAGACCATTTGCTGATTTGGTAACTCTGTGACCTTCTGGGCTACATCAAACCATGTTCTCCACAGGATAACACTGTAGCAGCTTTCCTTAAAACATGGCTTAAAAATGCTTCTTTTGTTCTGAATGACGCGAGAAAGCAGACGGGGAGAGGGGAGATAACACAGCCTGAGGCAGAACTACTTTTTCTGCCCAGAGTGTAGTGAGTGATCCCTACTTTCAGGTTGGTGAAAAAGGGATAAAAAGTGATACATCAGAATTGTGCTCCTGACAGACTCTTCTTCACCTTGACAGAAAGATGGCAAGTTGCATTACAAATAAGTTCCAAAATACCGTTCCCATTCCCCTTCCCTTCCAGAGAATGATTGGAATAACATAACGTATTACCCCAGTGATTTGCAGGTTAATAACTGTAATAACTTTTCATCCATGCTAATAAATAGGCTGCCTGTATTTAAGTCAACAAAGTACATGCAGTAATAGCTTCGATTTAACAGTGTTATTTCTTAGGAGCATGAACCTTAACTTTAAAGCTTTTTAAATTTTGCCTTGCAAATGATGCATCTATCCAGGGAAAGAAATAAATTGGTTTTTAGCTGTCTACAAAAAAATCACAGAATAAATCTGTCCTTAGAATAGCTGTTGATGCTGTATTAAATAAATTAAAATAGATTATAGGGAAATTGCTATATTGGAAGTGAATAGATGAGTGAAATCCTACTTTTAAATAGCTATTAGCCATTTTTCACTCTTAAAAATATAGAAATGCACCAGCATCTACCCAAGTCCAGTTTTCTACAAAAGTTATTGTTTTGGACATTATAATCTGAAAGGTGTCACAAACCCTTTTGAGGGACTAAATTAGAATTCAAAGGCTCTTGACAAGTGGGGGGAAATAGTCTAAAATCTGAATGCAACTCGTGGTGGACTACAGATTAAATGTGAGTCAGCAATGTGAGGCTACTGCAAGCTGAGAAAAGTTATATGCAACATATGGAACGTGATTATTGTAGTGTCCTCTCAGCTGGTTAGACCTGAGCTGCTGCTTTTGGCACTCCAATCGAAAGAAGTGGAAATAACTTTCCATCTTGGGTGGTTTGTAGGGGAGCTTACCCCAGTTTGGGGTAAGGACCCCAAGGAGAACAGCAATATAGGGAGGGTTTAATGTGCATATAAATGAGGTGGAAAAGCTGAACATTCCCTACAATGTCTCTTCTAAAAGAGGAAATCGAAAGGTTGTAAACTGACAACTTTCCAGTGAGGAATACAACATGCCCAGCTGTTTCTCCTGACCACAGTGAGGGGAAAAAAAAAAAAAATCTTAATTTAATCAAAATGCATTCAAATTAGCCATTAGAAAAAGCTTGCCTGTCTGCAAAAATACTGGAGAGCATGGGAGGGCATGGATTTTCCCACTTTAAAATGTTTTCAATAGATATTAAACTATCACTGACAGATCTCTGCCCTTGTAAGTTTGAATTCATCCTTCTGCAGAAGTATAGACCAGATGACCTCTAGAGGTCCCTTCCAGTTCTTCTTCTCTATGAAGCTATGGGGAGCTCTGAGCTAGCAGGCAAAGGAAACTGCAAAAGCTACTGAGTAACAGCTCACTTGGCTGAGATTTTTTTTTCATCCCTGTCACTGGCACACATCCATATTTTGAATTTATTTGATGCTGAATTGCATCCAAATAAGTGTCTACACACAGCTATAAATAAGTCCTGCAAGCCAAAATAATTGTTTCTTTTAATATGAATCATCTTGAAGAGCATTTTATTATTATAAATGAGAAAGTTTCTAAAAATATATTATGCCCTATTTGGCATGGTATTATAAAAATACCATTGTATTAGGTTTGAAAATGTTCCCTCCTTGCTCAGTCTTATCCAAGTTGACTGGTGTATCTGAGGGCAGAATTTGGCCTACTGTAATTAAATCCAAATGGTGCATCAGAGTTTAACTAGTAGAAGACTTCGCTTTTTGGTGTAAAGACAGTGGAAATTTTTATAGTCTTTTTTTTTCAGTGTCTGTGGACTGCAACAGGCCTTCCACAGGTTTTAATCATGTGATGAACACCATTCAAAGATACGCATCTGCCCGGCATGAAAGAATAATCATGGGTTAGTGGGATTAGAAAGGTAGACTTTATAGCTAGAAGTGAGCTTTCCCTTTCCTGTTCCTGCTCTCTGTGCTTATAAGGAGCAGATTGTGATGGCAGCTGATTGAGAAATACACCTGAAATGTACTGATAATGCCTTATACGAATTCTGAATCCACCAGTACTTAGACATATCTTGTCTGTCACTCTAAGAGGAACTGCTGACCTTAAAGTAGCCCACTGTCAGTGGAACACATAGGGCTGGATTCTCCATCTGTTGAATTAATTCTCTGAGTCTTGCAGATTGAAAATGGAATTTTCTTTGGGAAGTTTATCCCTTGCTGTTGTAAGCCTTACTGGTGCAACACTGGCAGAAGGCTGGCATGGGATATCACTCCATCTTAGCCAGAAAGAGATTTTTTTAATCAGCATTACAAGAAAGGAAATAGGTGGAATAAGAAAATGAGGACAGGGAAGAGATAAAGATATGCAAAGGTAATGATAGGTAGATATGATAGGTAACAAAAAGAAAATTTGAAAGAGTAAAGCTCCACTGTGCTACATTTCCCGCTTTCAATTAGTTTGAAATGCCCCAAATCTCTGCCATTCTAAGTTAAAGCATAACACAGTAATTTAGAATAAGGGATGTCTTTCCCCTTGAATGTCTTTGTGCCTCAAAAGCAGCAGCTTCTTAAGGATTTAATAGGGCAAACTTGCACTGAGTACAAAGAAAAGGGCAGACCCCTTCCATTGTATTGTATTTGCTTGTTCCATCAGTAGGGTTGAATCTGATGAGTGAATGAGGAAATGATCCCTAGGGACCATAAGACTTCTCATCAGAAATTATATTTGCACATCTGCTTGGCATAGCTTGCCCATGGGGCTTTGTTATTGCCCTTATTGGGGAGTTTTCCACAACCCTGCGGAGAATAAGAATAGGCTTGGTGCTGGTCGCCTAAAAGTACACGCCCAGCAATGCCATGGTTTGGGCTTGGCTCAAAGGAATATGTTTTAATGGGGCTGACTTTTGAGAACTGCATGCTTATGGCTGGAAAAGTATATCTGGAGGCATTACTTTTTTCATGGGGTATAGTTGTTGGAAGCCATCTGGCCCAGGACAGAGGTCTCTTTTATTGGCTTACAAAACCACTTTCCTCACTTTCCAGGATGGCTGGAACATCAGGTAGAAGACTGTGAGATAAAAGCTATAAAAATTATACCACCTTGTCCACTGTGAGCTAGAATTTTATGAAAGAATATTATAGGAATCATTCTTTAAGCTAAAATTTAGATCCTGCTTTCAAAATAGGTGTCAATTTAGCATTCAAGTGAGAAGCAAAATCATTGTGAATATGCTGTAACTGTAAAGACAATTGAAGTCACATGCTAAATGATAGAGACTATCTACAAAATTTGCTATGCTACATGCCAGTTTTCAAAACTGATCTATGACTTCATCATAATTTTATTTAATAGTTTGGAAAAAAAGGCTTCACAAGTTAATTAGTATGTTATTCACCTTGTATACTGCCCAAAATGTAAACCTGGTCATAGCTAGAATGGAGTGGAATTAATAGAATAGAATAGAATAGAATAGAATAGAATAGAATAGAATAGAATAGAATAGAATATTTCAGCTGGAAGGAACTTACAATGGTCACAAGTACCACTGCAAAATATGAGCAAATCCAAAGGCAGCTATTCAAAATGTTTGCCTTTTCACAGATCACCTCTATGTTTCAGAAACAGCCCAGATCATAAAACTTAATTAAAATTTTGCCTGTTTTGATCACTCTTGTGTTAAAAATATTTAAATAGACATAGCAGAACTAAGATAGTTGGCCTGGGATGTTATTAGATGTACCCATTCATAATGGACTGAAGTAAAAAATTTAAATTACATTTATGTTGCTATTTGTATTATTTATGAAAAGATCAAGTCCTCAGGCAAAAAAATTCTTCCAAAAGAACTGATGGGCAAAACTTGACAGGTAAAAAAATGGTGTGGGAAAGAAATGAGCAACTCACACTAACAGACTATTAAATCCTTAAAGATAAACAGAGACTGATATCAGAAACTGATAAGAGACTCTGACAAATATAGCAGTGCTCAAGCAATTCAAAAGAATTCCTGAATTTCCTGGATATATGTAAAAGGATATGCTAGGCAATGTAGGGTGTCCATATCCCATACATTGAATTAGGAGTGCTACAAGATGGAAGGGGAGGGGAAGTGGAGGAGGATGAGAAGGTTCAGCAGTAGATTATATTAAGACTTGGAAAGATGCCTCTTCTAAGCCATATTAAATACAGAAAAGGTCAACATTTTTGGCATTCAGGCCAAATCTAAATGAGAAGGGTTCAGCACTGAACAACCCCTATAATATGCTGTCAGCTCTTTAGCAGCTAGAAAAGATGTTATCAGTAGAGGCAAGAATGCAAAGGAATGTTCTTGAAGGCTTAAGGCAGATAAAAGAAAGGAATAAGATATCACTTTATATTTTTCTTTTCTGAGGTCAAAAAGATCTATCAAATACACAAATTTTATATAATAGGTGCCTGAACAGAAGATTTTATTCTGAAGGGAATGAAAAACAAAAGATATCCCTTGAAATAGCTCATCAGTCCATCAAAGCTATTTCTCTCTTGACCTTTTAGTCAGGATGCCAGTGACGTGCAGCATTAGTTGGTATAAATACAAGACTGGCCATGTGATATTCAGGTATGATAGTCTAGTCATAGTAAACAGAGAAGTGGAAAGAACACACAGAAGAGTAGGACAGAATTAACCAAGCCCCACAGACTTACCCTTCTGTGTATCCTTAAATGAAAATCTTATCTTTAAATGGCTCCCTTTTGCAAGTCTGGAGATATAAGGCAAAGGTAACACTGTCGGACCATACCCTTTAGCAGGGCATGTGGAAATGTCTTGCTTCAAAATAACTAGCTAAGGCTCACGGAAAGAAGCAGCAACCATTAGATGTGCTTTATTAAGATAATAGTCATCCTAACTAGAGGGAAAAAAAAAAGTATTTTTATATTTTCTAGTTAACATAAAATTATATTTTCTAGTTAACACAAAAGTGGCCCAGAGTCTGGAATTATATTTCAGCCACTGCCCTTAACGGACTGCATAGTAGGTTATAACAGCTAAACCTTTGCTTCTATTTTATTGCCTCAGTCACAAGGTTTTAAGCTCTATTTATACAAGTGGTTTGAGTTATAAAACACACATTATTACTTAGAAGTAATTGAAAATAGCCTCCCAGACAAACAGAGATCAGGCCACCTGAACTGTAAGTTTGCCTAGGAAAACTATAATTTGATAGGTGTGCGACAAATGGTAGATATCCGGCACTAATTCTTCTGCATGTCATTCGATACAAAGATGTAAGGAAAACAGTAGCAGAAGTATACACAGTTATTTCGAGTTTAAGTCACTAGGAAAATTATTGGGAAATTGCAAATGTCTCCCATTAACTTCTTAACTTTATTAGTATGTTTTCAATTTAGCTGACAAGCTCCTCCTTTGCAGGTCCTCCAGGAATGTGTAGAAAAATAAGGTACTTGATAAAATGTTTCCATGCAGAATTTGGTTTCAGCTATGCAGTAAAATGTACACACTTAGGCTTTTTCCTCTTTAGGCTGGTGGAAACTGGAAATGTTAGAGAAAAGGTGCTTTTCTTGTCTCAAGACAGGCTTTTTTAGTAATGCACCTTACGTGTCTAAAGAGAAGCAAGTACGGAAACTAAAAGTTGCAAGAAGAAAGAAAAATAATCATATTAAAAGAGGTAAAGAAATTTCCGAGTCTTCTACTGACAAAAGACTCAGGACTTAATCCTACTGTGGTTGAAGTCAAAGTAAATTATTTAAATCAAATTGGACCTCCTTCTAACACAGGAATAGGGCAAGTACATCTGGAGTTACTCGAATAAAAGCTATTGCAAAAGGAATTTTCTGTGGCTACAGAGGATCGTGGCCAATTTTAAGTTGTTTCTGGTAAGCCTGGGTAAAACTTTCAAAATCAAATGAGTGTCCTTGAAGTCTCACTCCTTGAAGAGACTTAGGCACTTCAGAAACTTTTACTCCATGCCTCTTTCCAAACCACTTCTGTGTGTTTGCCTCCAACATATGCCCTTTAAATTGATGCCATGAGTGCACTTTGTACTGGAATGCAGCCGACAGTATAAATAGCTGCTCTGCTTAATTACAAAAGGAACATTGTTTTCTTCTAGAGTCCTTGCATCATCAGTATAAAAATCTTGTTTCATTAAATTTCAAATTCTGAACTTTAACTGTTCATTTAAATACTTCCAGATATGTATTCTAGCAGAAGTAGTATAAATTTAAGATAAACATCAAAAACAGTATTTGTGTTTTCTTTCCTGCAGGAAGTGGCTTTCAGTAAAAACTGAGATAATAGATCTAAATCCCCATAATCAGCACAGTTGCATGTCATGCTAGCAATTGTTTTAAGTGGAACTTCCCTTCAAAGAAAAAGGCTTCTTTCAGATTTTAGTCACTGTATTTCCCTCCCCAGTTAATACTGTAAGTACTTCAAGCTGTGCTATAGAAGGTGACCAGCAGTTTAGGGCAACTTGGACGGGAAATGTAGTTACTGCTACTTTACAGAGGGCTGAAGAGAGTCTGAGAATGGGCTATATCCTTTTACGCTCTCCGTCAGATCATACTGAACACCACAGAGTTGACTTTTCTTATTTCCTTAACTCATTCTCTGCGTAATAGAATTTTGGGTGCCTGTGCACACAGTCCACAAGCCCCTAAAACCTAATTAAGATGCTTTCACTGATAAAAATAAACATTTTAGGTTTTGACCATTCTAAGCATTTCTTAGTCTACAGGATGAGCGAAACTTGAGCAGGGTTTGGCTAAGCAACTACAGTTGGCACTAACATTAACTTTATTCTGCCCTGTGGAAGGAGATTAACACAGTATCCTCATCCCAGTAAGATCAAGTGGATCTGGGAATGACAGCCTGTTGCACAGAGCTTTTCCTGAGTTGAAGCATCTGCCCTGTTTGGAAGTGTTCAGGCATGGCTCCAGCTGGCTAAAGCAACAGTGTTGCCTGAGTCAGGGCTGCCAGAGTGTCCCTGTTCGTGGGACTGTAGCCACCAGCCCTTGTCAGCCCATGCCCACAAGCAGGCAAATGCCTGTGGTCTTCAGGACCACCAAGGGGGGCTTGGCAACAATGGCACTGTTGCAACGCGTGCCACATGCTGCTTTTAATTAGACACAGGCAGACTTCTTCAAACAGAATGGGGTGAAAGTTTCCCTCTTGGAAAAAATGCTGAAAAGTTTAGCATTTCAAAAACTCTTTGGAGCCTCACTGAACTTCGGCAGATCAGACGTATAAAAGGTGTGGTTTTCCTTCAGCATTGCAAACGTCTGAGACAAGGAGGCACTGAAGTTTGATTTCCAGACCAATTATTTCCCGATAAGGATCTGAATGTGCTATTTGAACAAACTTTTTTAGGTTTTTAAAGTTTTCCCACCAGCCCTCAGCAGCTCTACTCTTCAAAGCTCCGTGGTTATTTAATCCAGTGGCATTCTGAAATCATGCTGGCAAAGCAGGACAGAATGGATTAGTCACCACGTGGTGATCAAAACCGTACCGAGCATGAAGGAACACACACCAGAATCACATTATCTGTTTGGGGTATTCTGTTTCTGAAATCCAAAAGTATCATGGTGCTCAGTCTCCTATCATCAGTACCTAATTTTTAAGAAGACTGAAATGGTCTGGACAGCTCTGAACAGCAGAGTTGGGTTCACACCATGCTACGCAACCAGCACCTGGGGACAAGGGCAGCCAGGGTGAGTGCAACCGCAGCTCTGGGGCTGAAGTTCTTCAGAAAGCTCTAGGTCTTCTTCTGCTGAAAAGAGTCCACAAGATCTTCTGGAGATTAGGACTCTTCAGTTATTGTATCTGAGATATCAATATGGGTTCACTTTGTAGACAATAGAGAAAAAGATTTCCTTTATACTACTACTTCATATTGACCATGCCCTCAGAGCTCCCCTTCTTCTGTATTGTCTAGGAAGTCCATGATTAGTTCACACGCTGACAAGAAAAGCAATTTCTTTCAAAAATAATACTTTTCTAAAAAAGTTTGTTTTTTGGTTTGTTTTTTTTTTAGAATAGACTAGAAGAAGAAATAGGAAGCAGTAACGTGAAGTTATGAGTGAGGAATAGGCCCTTTATGACTGATCTATTGAGAATGCCCCATTGGGGTGGCTGGGATGACTAGCTCAGATATTGACACTTATAGTGAAGACATTATATTTACCTAGATTAGCCTGTTCCATTTTGGCCACATTCACCACTTTTCCTCATCAACCACCATTCTCAGAGCTCCTCCTTCCAGCTTTTTTTCACCAGCTCAAAACTCCACCTCCTGCTTAGGAAGCACAGATTACATATGCACTTTACACACCTGCTATTGTTGTAAAAACCTCCTCCTCTCCTCCTCTGTCAGATTTATATCTCTGATGATCTCTGAATGTCACAAAAGCTCTCCAAGACTTCATCTTTTGTCAGTCTCTTCCCCTTGGGGTGCCATTTCATATGACACTTTGGACCAGTTTGGACTGTCATTACTGAGCATTTTCAGCTATTCAAAATCTTACTCACACACTCACTGGGACAATTCACTTCTGTCTATTTTTTTTACCAGCTCTCAAAGTATTGAACCACAGTTGTACCCAAACTGATGCTTTTGCAAGGCTGCCACCAAGAACTGCACCATGTAAGTTTTGGTGCCTATGGAAGGATATTCAGATAGGAAAAAAATCTAATTTCTAGGCTTATGACTAGAGGCAGTTTTGTTGCTTTCTGTAGAGCCTGGAGCGAGAAGAGGTGTATTTGAGCCTTTGAGTCCTCCTAGGTTAAATGTTCTATGCATAAATATACAATAGGACAGGAAAAAATGAGCTCTGATGGACAAAATAAAAGTAAAATAAAAGAAGTCTCATTCTTTTTGCTAACAGACAAGTACTCATTTTCATTCATGGTTCCTCTCAGCTCAGAGAATGGACACAACCAGGTAGGAAAGAGGAACAGAAAGGGCACTTTGGGTACCATTGTCTATCTCAGGATGAGTCACAGACCTCATGGTACGGGCCTCAGACACTACCACAGCAGTTCTAGGATGCACTTTTTCTTTAAGGAAAGGTACGGCTTTTAGCGGGGTGAGGGGGATAACTGACTCCTCCCCAAAACAAAAATAGAAGGTCAATGACCCGAGCTAATACAGCTTTTTTGTCTGTAAGGTACCTCTCAAAAGGGAGAAATAAGGAATGATGCTGCTTACATTCGTGCCATTGTGTCAAATGGCTTCTCAAACCCTCCCCACATGATGCACTACAAAAGAGTGCTGAGTATCTTTTCGCAAACAATACACTATAGAGGAAGTTACAATGACTACAATAAAACCAGCAAAGGTTTCTATCGAGAAGTAGCCATAGATAATAAATAAAGATAAAATAAAATCATGCTTACAATGAGAGCTGGAACTTGGAAATAAGAGGTTGAGACATCGTCAATTAGAATATCAAGCCGAAGTATTTCAGACATTTTAGAAAGCCCATATAACACAATTACACTTACTTATTTGCCTTATTTGCATTTTAAAATTCTGGGATATGCAGGAAGTGACAAAATACCACAAAAGAGCTTATGTCTTAATTTTTCTGGCTGACTGGGGAAATACCAGAAATATCAAAGGACCTTTTTCTTACATTTGCAAGTAAAAAAATTAAAAGGTAAAAAAAAAAAGCAGCTTAACTTCTACAACTAGTGCTGAGTTAATACCTGTGATCTGAGGTTTCTTAAGAGTCGAGTAGACAATTTCCTGATACTATTAATAAAGTGAATCAGGATGAGAGATGGAAGATCTAACAGAAAAACGCCATGAACTGTAAAATGGAAAGTCTGGGCTACTCTTCTTTTGCATCACTATCTCTCTCTGTAACCTTGGGAAAGGGCACGTTCCCTCTTCAGTTGGCTTTCCCCTTGTGAAACAGGGACAATAACATTCTCCCATTCCACAGAGTGAGAATCATTCTTTTCATCAGTTATGAGGATATTTGCAAATATTTTGATGAGTAAAAAATAATTCATCTTGACACAGCCCTTGGGTCATCTTATTTGATTTGATGGCATTTTTTAATGCAAGAAATACTTCTTTTTAAGTTGAACAGCTTCAGTTATCCTATATGTTTATTGCCTCTGTAGTTGCTTAACCCTGAATTTAATCATTGATGCTAAAATACAAACTTTTACCAATGTCTGATAAAAAGTATGAAACAAGAACCGATTTTAATCTACATTATCTAAATCTATGTAATTTTTGATACAAGAATCTCTTAGCTAGAATTCCTCAATGTATGAAATGTATATTCAGAGAACCTGGAGTCCCAGAGCCAAAATACCCATGGTGCGAGATGCAGCAGTCTAAGCTCATCGCTCCGATGAACAACCACAAGGTGGAGATGTTACAAGCTCTTACTGGCAAATACGAAGCATTGTGCCTAACAGTGATTTTTTCTAGTTTTTGTCTAGCGAAATAGGATCATATTTTAAATTAAAATTGTCTCCAGTTAACAATTACAGTGCAATAAAAGTAAAGGAAGTCTGTAATAGCAAAATAATTAAAAGGAAGGCCATTTGTATCTTGACCTTGAAATTAGTTCCTTATATTTTATAAAATTTAATGACACTAACTTGATTATTTCTCTCCATAAAGGAGCATGATTTATGTTCATGAAATAAATTGTGTATTTGATAACTATATATCTAGACTGCAAGTCAGCTTTGCACAGTCACCCACATATCCCTTAAAACCTTTGCACAGCCATGCAGGAACTCTTTAACTGTAGGAGGGAGAGTAGCAGAGAGACAGCACAGGCTGTATTTTAGCTCTGATGTACACATCTGTATGAGGGAATGCCACCAGCTCTTGCCATATCCTCACCATAGTAACTGCGGGTAAGAATTGCATCACACTCAAGAAACTTTCAAAAGAAATAAAGTTTCACAAGTGATGACATTTGCAAGGATAAGGAAGAGAAAGAAATAATACTGGCCTTTTCATATTCTGTACCCAGTAGTCAGAATGCTGTGCAGGCGAGGAAAAAGTGCATTCAACTCCTTTCCTTAAATCTTAAAAGTAGAAATTTGACTACGACATCCTGACCATCCAACCACTTAGGAATATCCTTATAAAATGGAATCTACAGATTCCAAATCCTGCTTTGAATAAAAGAGCAAGATGGTCTAATTATTCTACTGCAATTTGTGTAACCTTCTTCTGACCTACATGAATCTTAATTGCTCTTGTGCATCTATATCCCTACTTTTATATGATTCATAGACTTATTTTCAAAAACACTGATCTTTCATTGCCCACATTTTTTGGCAGGACAAATATCAGAAGAGGTTTGTAAGATCGCTCTAATACACTAGAGCTTCTAGAAATTACCAATTTCTTTCCCCTTTTGTTCCATTTTCTAAATCCCTGCTTTTTGCATAGACTATGGAGATATGTCCTGCGGGACTTTCCAAAATGCAACATACTACTGTTCCCAACAATCTCAAGGTTTGTGAATGCAATAAATGCTTTCTACAGAAGTGGAACTTAATCTGACTTGGAAAAAGTATGACCTAAAATCCTAAACAGTTTTTACATCACTATCTTGAGACAATTAAGTCATTCAAGGTATTTTGAGACATGAGAAACATCTTTGGGGAGTAGTACTGGTGTTATCTACATCTGTTAAATTTATAACTTCAGAATAATTTAAACTTAGGCATAAGTCATCTGTTCTTTTCCTGGAGATACAATCTGATACACAAGGAACTAAAAAGTTCAAGAATCGTAACAGCTTTATGTCTCCATAAAATATGTTACAATTCTATATAACTGTTGGCTAGAAGTTATGTATATGTTACATATTCATTGCTGAGAGCTGTAATTTCTGGAACCAACTTCTATCAAGCGCATCCTTCAAACAAGTAAAAATTACCCCTTTGGAGTTCTCATATTGCAGAAATATTATTGCTATGTTATGGGAAGTGAAATACGGGGATTAAAAGAAATTTGCTCCTGTGTTTCACATTTACTATTTGTGTACCTCCATGTTCTTCATCTGTAGTAATTATGTTATTCAGAATTAGGAAACCATGGATGTGGTTCATATTTTAGATATAGCATTATCTATATAAAAAGTTATTTCCCTGATTCATTTTTCAAAACATCTTTATCATTCCCAGGATGTAAGAATCTTTATCTTGCAAGCATGTTGTACAGCTTGCTGCTAACCTAGCAGCAGTAGAATGTTACCATTGCTAGTATTAAAGCTTAGCAATCGCCCCCCCACTCACTGATGTCCAATTTAAAATGCTGGAGTCCTAATAGTCTTTATGATCTTACTGTATACATTGGTTTGGCTTTAAAAACTGGATCATGAAGATAGAAGAACTGCATAATACCAAAACCAAACTCTAAAATATTAACTTCACGTGAAACACCCTCCCTTGCAAAATCCAGAAGATAACTGCTGCAGCTGGCACTCCACACAAATTCTCCATCAAGCCCCAGAATGAAGCACTTAAGGCTGATCCAGACAAGTCAGGGATGGAAATAAGAAGAGCCTTACTGTGGGAGGAAGAAGCATATTTGCCTTATTTTCTTTATTGTTTATTCAGTTGGTCTCCATATCCAGAGCATTTGCAAACACAAAGGCCCTTGTGGTGTCAATTTTTTCTTATTATCAGTACATAAACCCACAATTACACATTCATTATGAGTCACTACACACTTCTGCATGAACAAATGTAGTTAGACATTGTTCTCTGAAAAGGGAAAAATGCACCCACAGCTATTTCTAGCCCAGTTAAGGAGGCCCACTGAATAAATGTCTATGTGTGTTTAGATCAGCAAAGACCCTTACAAGGCAGAAAATCCTTAAAATCAACAAAAGTGTGAGCTGGTAGCTACTGTAATTGCAAGCAGTGATTCATGTTAACTGAGAAATGGTGAAATATGGCCTGTTTTATTATTATTATGAGGGGCTATAGCTAGATTCAACTGAAGAATATAGGACTCATGGGGAGCCTCATAAACACTGACATAATCAAGTATTGGTTTTAATACAAATTCATAAATTTTTATAGGTGTCGAGTTGTCAGGCAGATAATATATGACCAAAATCTGAATAAAGTATATGGAAAAAAAGCCTTCCAGAATGACTGCAAATATAACACGATACAGTGCAACGCCACTGAGGACTGCAACTTTGTTGGGACCCGAGCTGTGAGCAAAGGGGTACACAAAGCATTCCAGGCACTGCCTTTGAGGGGCTGGCCTGCCCCCTGAAAGCCTCTGGTCTTCAGAGAATGCTTCCTTGAAATGGTTAACAAAAGCTAGCAGAGGAACAGGAGCCATAAACATACCGAGTGTATTTTTCACGAGATTTCTTCTTTTCTCTACAAAGAAGTAAGGATTATTAGGCTGGAAGATTTGCCGAAGGAAGAGACAGGGCCTTGCTCCAGTAAGTCGGAAAGCTGGACTTTGTCCACAGAAGCAGTGTGCTTCTATTGGTGTGCAGCTATTGGCTGTGTTTCCCCAGTGACCAGCAAAGCATCACACACTGTGCATGGAACAGCCCCCATAGAAGATGGCAGCAGAAGGAGCACAGATCATCTAACTCTCAGCTTTAGGAGTGCCTCTCTAGCTCCACAGGGTTGTCATGAGCAGGCTGAGGAGATTCAAACAGTGGCAGCTGACGCAAGATAACGACTGGGGAAAAAAAAGCCTGAATGACCCCTGAAGCAGCCAGTTTTACATTGCAAATTACATAAAGGAAGCATCTAGGAGTACAGATGGCTACAGCTTCTTCCTGACTCTCACACAGAAGAATGCAAGGCAGGGGCCCCTTTCCTTCTCTGCTCCATTGCTGCTCTGCTTCCCTTGTAACCCCTCCTTGATACTGCAGTGTTTTGGCCCTGAGCCACCCGCTGCTTCCCCACAGGCAACTACAACTGCAGTTGCAGGATGGAGGGTGTCTTGCCAATTGTGAAATATTATGTTCTGACTTTATGCAACCTTTCCATGTAAAATAAAAATGCATGCAAAAAGCAAGCAGAATGGCTAATAAAATGAGAAGAAGCAGAGGGAGTCTAAGGAGAGAGAAATTCTAGCCTTGTTGAGATCAATGGCAGAATTCCCACTCTTTTCAGTGAGCCAAAATTTCACCCTAGGTATTCATAACCCTTTTCAGCTACATTTTAGATAGCTAGTTTGGCAAATTCTACCACACTTCATGCCATGTGTATAACTTCAAGATTTTTATTCTATTGATTATTTTTGAGCCCTTTTACTTTGGTCACATATCAATTCCAGTCTAAAAATTATTAGCGCACAGGACAAGTTACAGTTTTTCCTAGGAAGTACTATTTCCTTGGTCCTTAGAAGGGGTAACATAGGTTTTAGGATGGTTCCAAAGGATCTAAGATGTTGGTACCCCACAGTCATCACGAACTTTACACAACCAAGGGCTTCCATCTGGTCTCACAGAGTCAGTTGCCCTTTGCCTGTCCCAGAGTAACCACTGGTTGTACCCATGTAGCAGGCTCCTGACACACCGAGGTCCCGTTTGCTACATGGCAGCTCCACTCCCATCTTCAGCCTTTGCTGCCTCCTTCTGGAGACACTGTAAAGACCCATCAAAGCTCAGAAGGGATGCTGCAACTTCCCTCTGACAAAAGATTTTTCTGCTCTGATCAATGTCAAAGATAGACCTGACACAGTGATCTGTCCAAGCATAAACCTTGTCATGCACCATGACAGTTTGGTGCATCTGCTGTATGGAGCTCTGCTGGTGCTCAAGGACATCAAGAGATAAGTTTCAGGACAGAAGAGAGGGAGAAAGATGGATTTCTGGAAGTTATCTGGACTTACACAAATCCCACAGTATATTTACAACGTCAAAAGGAACCCAACTTTTATAGAAAATGATGCTTCCCAGCCTCAGAAAGCTTGGCTGGAAACAGCATCAAGGAGAAAAACTGAGTCAAGTTACCTGATCCATTCTGCAATCCATCACGTGCCATGGGGTTTGTCTTCAGTACAAAATTACCCTTCATCTCGGACTGGGAATGGTTAGCAGCCTTTGTTCAAACTGAGCAGGAGCAAATAACTCATACACAAGTTTGTGTTCTTTTAAAAACAGGGTTTGTTTGATGAATTTGTCTACTTTGGACAGTGCTTTGATCATTTTTCACTTCAGACTCTCTCTGAAACAACCTTATGTATTATACTCTTAAGGAGAGAGACAACCTTATAATTTATACCAGTTAAATATATATTACAGTACCTTATAGCTAACATAAGCCTTTTGTTTTCCCTCAGAACACTGCAGCAAGCCATATTATGAATCAATAAAATCTGCTGCCTTTTCCCCTTGTTCAACTGCATACACTTGGGGCCTGGGGCAGTGCCAAAAAAAATCAACACATACCAATGGGGGTCATAAAGAAAAAAATCTTGACATCTTCTCCTGCCACTCATTTTAACATAGTTAGTCTGGTTGGACACATAATTTACTTTTTCAGATAATGTGCTAGTTGATTACTGTTGCTCACCTCTTACCAGATATTTTGGTAAAATTTCCCAATTCTCTGAGCCAATGCTCCTATTGTATGAATGCTTGTTGGGCTACAAAATATCTGTAATTAAAAAGGGCATTTTTTTCCTTTCTTAATTTGTCTGGAATGAGAATTAGGCACTCTGAAGCTCATTCTTCTGAGAAAATGGAGGGGGGAAAAGACAGCAATCAGTAGAAAGTTTTAACCCTGTGGGAATTTCTTATTGAAAGTCCACAAGAAATAGCATAGTTTAATTTAGGACTAAAGGAAAATCACTCACACAAAACATATGTTCCTTGCCTAAACCACAGCATTTATTAAATGTTGCCAACCACAGTTCATAGTGTATGTGCTTACTTTTATGGCACACCACTTCTTCACACAAGGCCGTGTTTTTGTAAGCAGACTGTCAACACAAAAAGAATATTCACTTCTGAATTTCATTTTCCAGACTGTTCATACTACAGCTACTCAGAAATTAACCAACTCTGTTCATGTTGGAGATGGTAGCAAAGCTTGTATTTTTGACAGAAGCTGTTCAAAGGCTTAGCCAAGGATGAAAAACAGTCAAGAGGACTGGATCTGATCTGGGACTGATTCCTCATTTCAACACTTCACAAGAAAACACTGAAATTTCAGTGTTTGGCCAAAGCGACTGATTTAATATCCCCTGAAGTCAGAGTCTCACACTTGAACTCAACAGTGTTGGACACGGCCCATATGCCCTAATTTGTATCTGCATCTCTAATTAGAAAAAAAACCACATTGAAAACTAAGTCTAAATAACACACCGGAAAGGCAGGCACCAAAGTACATCTTCTAAATGCTCCTTTGTATCATGGCTATGATAAGAAACCATAAGAAGAACCAGAGGAAACATGATAATAACTCTAAATAAATATGATAATAACTCTAAAATAATGTATTCTACAATTTTACAGTTTGGTGAAATAACGCACAACCATTTTAAGTGTTGTAAATTACCGAATCCAGAAAGTTCAAAAAACTCTTCTCCCAGCAATGACCTAACAGTACACTATATTTATAATGTCTGGTTTATAGATCTGATTCTGCAGCAGAGCTACTGCATAGCTGCCCACATCATGGAGTGGTTACAAATGACCTTACTAAGGTTCCCCTGCCAACTTGCCAGCACTTGCTGTATTTTCCTGTGGGTCCAGACCCGTCCTGTCACTGTGATACTCCTCCCATTTACTTTAACAGTGTTGGAACAGATCCATGCTCACAGAAAAAGTTCAAGCAGAAGCAGGCCTTATGTTTGCAATACATTTCATTAATATTTCCTTTATAAAACAAATCCCCATGGAAATGCAGAAAAAGTTCTTTTGATATGGTCTGAATGTCAATAGAATAACTTCATCGCTTCCTTTTGTAAATGTGGTTTGATGAGTTTTTTAGACTGTGCTTACACAAACAATCATGGTAGAGGGGAGTGAGCAGTTTGTTATAATATTTTCCTGGGTTTACTTTCCTTCCCACTTTCCTTTTGTTCATTGTACCAGTTGTCCCCATTACTCTGAAGCAGTTGTAAGTGGTGCATCCCTCTGCTTCTTTTGGAGCTGGACTCAAGCCATGCAAATCAATACAGACACAGAAAGCCCTGAGCACACAAATAAACTGTTTCCTGACCGACTGATAGCTGCTCACTTTGACAATTCTAGAGGTCATTTTGAATGCTTTGTATTTCTTCTCTTTGCATTTTGTACCACTTGTACACAAGAACATATGGGAAGCCACAGATGTGGTGCAGTCCTTTTCCAGCCAAGAAGCAGGGACCACTCAAAGGCATGCCTTCACCACACCAGACATAAGAGGTGACATCCCCAAGGTGAGGAATGCAGTTCCCTTGTCACGATGCAGCCTCTATGAGACTGACAACCTGTTCCAAGAAGGCTCTTCCATGATTAAAGGCTGCAAAACCAATACCATTGAGAGAGGGGGTAAATGACTTCTTTTTTGTCCCGAAGAGCTGAGTGTAAAGCAAAACCACAGGTTTTAGCAGCTAGAGCAACTGCTGTTGGTCTTTATAACCATATGAAGGGCACCACACTGATTTGCAAGACCATCTTGAATTAATCCATACCTCAGGACACTGCTCATGGCACTGTGATTACTTTGGAGGGGGCACCACACTACTCAATTCACACTTATCTTGGAGCATTCATTGACTGCTCCTCAGACCATGCAGACCAAACTCCCTCGATGATATTGCTGTCTCCATAAAAGACATCTGCTAGGAGGGCAATGGAAGGTATGAACCAGGCCAGGGCTCTTCTGTGCCAAGAATATCTGAGACGCCAAAAGCATCTTGGGTTCTTCTAATAAACCAGCACCTAAATGATTGCACAAGATAATTTTCTAATTATACCGAATTTTTATTGCAGATAGAAATGACTTCGACTGAATAGAAAGCACAATGTACACATGGATATTGAACTGCAATTGAGCCCAATCTTGCTTCCCTAAATAAATCATGATTTTCCCATTAACTAGTCAGTATAGGCTTTTGAATAACAAGTCTCTACATGCATTTGCCATTCTAAATTTGCTGCACTTCATTAAAAATATTGAAGAAGCATAGTCCTCTTTTTCCTCTCCCAATTTTCTCTCCAATTGCTGTCAATCCTTACAGATTCATGGCAGTTGGCTCCTATCCATACAAGTACCAAGTACAGTTAAGCTAACTGAAACATTGCTTTCAAATGAGAGAACAGAGGAAATCATAGAAAAACCTGTTTTGACTTTTCTGTGTTTCAAAGAGCTTTGGCTTAGTTTGAAAGAGACATAAATTCTTGGTTTATTTTAAAAGTAACAATGTTTTAATCTGTCTTTCTTCCAAGCATGTGGCCGAACAAACACTACTAGTCCCACCAGGATCCCCATGACTGTTCCTCAAGCTGAGGCATATTTGGTACAATCCTTCAGGAGCAGGATCTCACGACTTTTAAAGCCAAGATCTTCCTATGGCTTTATTGCTATAGGTAGCAATGAGAAAAGTTAATCTGATCCAAGGATGGGTTTTGTGCAATGTCCTTCTGAAAGCTGCCATTGCTGAAGGAAGCCAAGGACAGTCCTGGTGAAGAGAAGATCACTCTGGGCTGCACCAGCATGTCCAGACCTCCAACTGCCCACCATTCCCTCATTTCCTCTCTGCCTCCAAGTACCCAGGAGCACTGCTGCTTTCCATCCTTGCTCTCAGCCTGGTGTGCTGCTTCTTGCTGTGTTTCTGCAACTGCTGCATTTGGGGCTGCTGCAAAAGTCCAAGGGGGCTTAAAGCCTGATATCAGTAAAATTTTGCTGCCTGTCTGATGGGCAGTTTGCCATATATCTTCAAAACATTTCCATCTGTCAGATATCCAGATGTCATTGGTTCTAGGAGAGCATTGGTGTGTCTGTCCTCAGGCAGGCAGGTGAAAAGTGTCTAGTCAACATTACCCTGCTTCCTTGCTGATCTAGTAGCAACCAGAGAAGACTGCAGAAATTACTCGCTGTGTGATCCTGTGCACTTTGAAGAAAATTTGGGTAGTGCCTTTTGCTATGTGGAAAAACTGGAACATTCAACCTTATTAATCATCCTGTAAAATAAACTTCTAGTGCCAGAAGGTCTCATGGTGGATAGCAAAGAATTCATATTGAATAAAATTGAGATGTTTCTAAGAAGAATGGAAACACAGTTTCAAACAGGACAAAAAGTGTTCGGACAGGATGAGACCTAGCATGAAATTTTTTTACTCACCCTAGCAAATAATTCAGTGCAAACCACTGAGAGAACTCTTTAAATGCGCGTGCAACTTTTATTCCACTGTAACTAATTGCCACATCAGGAGACAGAATTTCTTGGTGCAGGATATCATTGTGATAGAAAATAAACTCTGTTTTTCACTACTAATCAGTGTAGGATATTTTGGGCCATATTTTATTCTCCCTGGATGGTACCATTATGGTTAATCTTTTTACCCAATTTCTCTTTTTTCCTTGAGTTCTCCTGTATTGTAAAATATGAGTTATGCACCAGATTTTGATAGTGGTTGTTTATAGGATTGGATTAATTGTAGAAGAACAAATTCTTTACTTAAAATGCCAACATTTGAAGAAGGCCCTGGAGATAAATGAGCTGCTGCTATTCCTCTGGAGCAATATGGACCTTTCCTTTCCCAGTCATTTTCTTGCTGTTTTCAGTAAGGGTGCAACTTGGGCATTGCTTAGCAGCACCTTATCGCAGCAGATCCCTGAGGAAGAGGACTGTTATGGCATGTGGCTGAAAGGATAAGCTTGCTGGATCCTGGTGTACAGAGGTTTGGACATCTGCAGGCTGGAAAATGCCTTGGTCTTCAGCAAGCTGCTCTGATGTTACCTGAACTGCAAAAGGAGAGATCCTGCCTCGCTCTCATCTGTCAGAACAAGTTCATACACAAACAGAGATGGGAATTTGGCTGTAACATTTCAGAAATCCTTAACAGTGGTTGATCTTTCATTTTCTCATCTAGTGCAATAATTATTCTTGAACATATGGACCAGTCCTACTGCAAATGTTAACTCTTAAAAAATGACCATTTTACTTCAGCAAATTCTTTGTATAGACAGCTTATTGTAATAATACTTGTGCTATTCTTTTAAATTGACTATGGCCACACACCCTGAACAAAACATTGTGGTACTGTTTTCATATGCTCTCCTTTTCACAGCCAAAAACATTGGCCCTGGTTTGCACTCATAGTTATGTAGGGCAGAGTGAAGAAAAACCCTGCCAGGAATCTGCCTGTATTAGCTCCAAATTTATTTTTATGCCTTGTAAAGCTAAGGATCATTTGAAGACTATCTCCAAACTCCCAGAAGAGAGGAAAGCGCCTGGCAGCCTGTAAATATAGCCTCAGTAAAAAGATGGGAGTTGGGTTTTTTTTATGCTCTGTAAACACACCTACATTGTGCTCAGTTTGCAAACATGCAGCTGCATACTCTCTGGTTTTTTGAACAGTGGTATTGGTTTAGCCTGGAATAAATCTAAGCAAAATTTTCTGTCTGGGCTAAAGGTTCTCACAGAATCTGCTTTAAACCACACAATACAATTCTAGTGTGTCTGGAAGAAAGATAGGGGCCTTGTTGGCTGCAACTGTAAGAATAGGAAAAAATTAATTCAAGACCATCCTGATGGTAGTAAGGATAAAGCTTTGTAACAATAACCATAAAAGCCACTGGATAAAGTGTAACTGGCTGTAACCTCAGCCCATGTCACATTACTGTGGCCAGAAAATAAAGATAATTTTGTTCTCAGTTCTTCTGTGTGTCATAACATTATTAAATACACATAGCCTTACTTCGAAAGCACAGGACCTGTAAAAACTGAGCAAAAGTCAAGTCTTTTACAGCAGGGTATTTACCACTCACATCAGAATTGTTTCTGCCTTCCAGTGGAAAGCTCTGGGGCAGAGATGTCCTCGCCAGGCAATCACAAAACAACTGCTTCAGGGACTAAATACTTGCATTAAAAAAATTTCTTGTCCTACAGCAATCTCGTTGCTCACAAACCCCATGTTCTGCCAACATAATTGGAGCTAACACAAAAGCCACCTCCGTGTCTCAGGAGAGCTTTTTGGATGAAGTGATGCATGCGTCCTGTGCCCAGTTTGGTCAACTGAAGAATCGACAAGCTTCATGCCTTGAAAATCTCAATGCTGAAGAAGACTCTTTCTCTGAACAAACTCTTTCTCTGAACAAACAAGCTTTTTCTATTAGATTTTCACCACCCTGCCCTTCTACTGTCACAGTAGCTCCCAGGTCAGAGGCAGTAATGTCACCAGGAACAAGCTCAACTAGAGAACACCTGGGGAGATTTACTTCCTTCCCACTCTCTGCAGGGTTACATCACATTAACTGTATCAGAAAACTAAGCTTCTTTAAAAACCTGCACCAACTGCACGCACAATGGCCTTCCTAAGCTGCTTTGTGTTTCTCCTGTAGAAATATTACTATATTGCTATAGAAGGAAGTCTCCAAACTCTGCATCCGTCATTTTGCTATAAGTAGGACACATTGATACCCCCAGTTAAGACAATTTCCTCTAATCCTAATGGGACAGATAGCTGGGATTTGTGAGTGCCAACATTCCTACTTCATTCATGCCCTCTTATCAGTTCATGTCATGTTTTGCTTGGCACTTGAGAAGCTCTAAAGAGCAGATTCGGAGTTGACTCTTATCAACCTATTCTCGTACACCTTCTTCCTCTCTCTGAACTGCCAAAATGGAGATCTGGAAAGTGAATTGTTATTTCTGTGCATTTAAAAACAAAGCACACACAGGAAACAATTTCTGGGGAATTGGTAACAGGCAAAAAGTATCTGAAAGAATGCACTGGAGCCCCTCCTGTTTTAAATTTTTCCAGACACTCACCAGGTGTCCTTACTCATACATCACTGGGTGGAATAAAGCTCAGTCCTGCATATGAGATAGCAAATCACTTGCAGATATCCTTTATTTCATGCACTGCTTCAACATCCACCTGGACATTCCTCCCAGGAATATATCTGAGTGCTATTCACTTAAAGTCCGCACCAGGTTCTCACCCTTTTGTCTTTCATCACTTTGTCTTTTCTTTAAGAAAACTTCATGAAAACTGTGAAGGATTTTCCAAATGTGCATTTTCATTTCTCTCTCTCCCCCCTCCTCCAGAAGTTATTTCTTCTGTCTTCAGAGAAGATTCAAATTGGAAGAAATGGGAGGAAAAAAATTCTGCCAACATCTTCAGAAGGGGGATTTGCCTCACTAGCATTGGAAATGGCATGAGGAGAACAGAACAAAACAATGCCGTACAGAAGCCAAGGCTTCCTTGCTCTTCTGCCTTTTGCCATTGTTGTCAGCACCTACACTGGGAGCACAGCAGCTCCTGGAAGAGAAATGGGGCATTTGCAGGGAGTGTTTCAACACCTCGTAGTGGTCTCTGCTTTCAGAGTTTGTTTCTTTAGTTTCTTTACTTGTTCCAATCTTTCCAATAGCAGATGATTGTACATAGGCATCAAACCAACTTCACCGGAGTTCACCCATCACCACCAGGTCACTGCTTATCTTTGTCCCTTGCCTTGAATTTGGCTGCTTGCTGCAGTCATTGTTCCACCTGGTTGAGTGGGAGTGTTGCTGAAACCTCCTTAATGTCTGTTTGATTTCATATTTCTCACACTCACAAAAACTGTTGCCTTGCCTATTTTATCTCCAGGTTTGAAATAGCTGATGCACCATTTGCTGTTCAGTAACTTCTGCAAGTGTCCTAGAGCAGGACGTACGTAGCTGAAACAAAATTGGAGGACAAAAAGATCAAAAATCTTTCATGGCTGCAATTTCACCTTTTGCCAAAACTTGGGTGGCAAGCTGTGAAAAGAGGCTTTTCTTCCTAAGAAGAGATTACAGATTCAGACAGCCTAGAAAGGAATCGCCTTCAATGAATTCAGGTTAATTGGGGAAAAGTGGAACATAATTTCTGATGAACAGCTAAGGACAAAACCAGAGAAGAATTGAGTTAAAGAGCATTTTTTTAATGACTTGAGCATAAAGATAAAACACCATGAAAAATCTGGAATTTGCTGTGTTTTTCACAGATAGGCCACACACCTATGAAACACATGAATTTCTGTTTTGGCCATCATTATGATGAAGCTCTCAGGCTATGCAGATGGGTTCTTTCACCTGTATAATCATTTCCAGGTCATTACAAGGTAAAGTGTGGGTGCTCTATGATGTGTTCTAAGAAATAAATGACAATTCCTTTGGCTTCATTTGCAAGACAAAAAAGAGTGCAAAAATCTCTGTCCACTGAAGTTAAAATCCAGAAAACTATTGATTTCTTCATGCACAAAGAACCATTGTGTGCTTTTACTCCAAATGACTTATTTTAGGTAAAATGGAAGCTTGTGAGAAAGAACATCAGAGGCCCCAAGAGAGAGTTCGTTTCGCACGTTTCTTTTGGAACAGGCTATCTCAGCTCTTTCCAAAGCTCACCAAACAAGCAGACTCCATATTTCATTAAAAGGCTCAATGTAGACAAAGCAAAAGATGAGCAATGATGAACAAAGCCCCACTGTGTAAGGTATATCGTACATACTGAAGGAGATAAGAGACATTGCCCCAGAGAGGTCACAGTCACAAAAGATGTATAGCTACAGAAGTCTTCTTGCAGCATAAGGCATCAGATGCTTTTCCAACAAAAAACCCCATTTTTTCTCCAAAAACATCCTGTCTACCCAGATATGGTGTTAAAAAAAAAAAGTAAAAAGGAATTTAATCTGGATCTTGTGGAAGAAAATTGTGTACAGTGTTCATCAGGTAAAAAAAAAAATTCCATTACAGCAGAGTTCTGGTATCTGTACATCTTCTCTGGCATGTTATCCTCCTTGTTCTTTATGTTGATTCTGCAGTAATGCCCTTATTCTGTCATTTTGTGAGACATGTTATTCTTTTTAAAGCTTTGAACAATATGTTCTCATATGAAATGTTCTTATGGCTGTACTGAAAAGGCCATGAAATATCTAAGTATTCTCTTTTCAAATCAAGTGTTTCATACTTGTTTCACCAATCATGATAGGTAGAGAGATAGGTAGATGATGTAGAAACATGATCTTTATAGATATCACTAAAAAAGCAATGTTAAAACACTAACTTCAAAGTGGAGAAATGAAAAGCTAAGGCTTGGAGAGATCATTATTTAATCTGTGTTTTTCATTATTATTTTATTCTCTAATGCTCTGGGACTGTAGGGACATATTTCAAGGAAGTCCTCAATATAGAAGCAGTAATTCAAAATATCACCATAGAAGAAGGTTGCAAAAGTCACATTTTATTCTCTGGATCAGAATTCAAAGGAAATATCTAGTATCTGTAGATTGCAGAGGCATTGGCTAAGGCCTGAGCTCTCTCTAGCAAGGTAAAACAGCTTGCTTAAAAAAAAAGTATTTGGCACGAATTTAGACTTTATAAAAATATCCATCCAATATTTAATGCAAGAATTCCACATTCCGGTATCTGAAAATTAGTTCTATGTACAACATGGCCTTAGCAATCCCAAAACGGCCTATATTTCCATAGAATTTTACATCCTGGAAGAGTCCAAAATAATTTTAGAAATTATGAGACATTCTTGACTCCATGTCCTGAGGACCACTCTGCCAGGGTTACTAAGCATTTAATTTAGCCTGTCTAAAGGAACCCCAGGTGAAGCCTGCCCATTTGTGGGGTGACACACATAGGAAAACTCCTCAAGATAACACAAAAATATCTCATGTTGTTGATAACTAGGAAGAATACAATACTCAGAATACAACAGCCCATATGGAAATTTGGATGCTGCAATGGAATTTCTTCTTTAAATTAAATTAAATTAAATTAATCTAAATGGATAAAACCTGGAGGTGTTGGTACTCCTTTTGCTGAGTGTGCAGGCTGGAAGTCTAATTTGATACTGTTGAGGTAGCTTTTAGGTCCATCTCCAACATTTCAAAGCCTTGGTCGAGTAGTTTATTCAAGTCAGCTAAAAAACAAGACCCAAAGAAGCTGTGAATCAGAACAAAGAGTTCAAACTGTGGTACAGCCAGCTGCAAATGCTGGGCGTAGAGCTTCTGTGTGGGACCATTAATTAAGAAGTTTACAGTATTTTCATTGAGCCAGAAAAAAAAAAACCACACTTTGATTTTCTGAAAAACGTTTCTTGGAGAAGTTGCTGTTTTGAGCATAGTTTTGAGATGACTAGACCATGGAAATTACTCTGAATGACAGTAATACTACATCCACCAGTATCATGATGAAAAAGCAGTCAACAATTGCATTGGTCACGAGACAGTTCACTCTGGAAATCAACTGAAGCACAACCTGAATCTGATTAAATTTTAAAATGTAGAACATCAATTTGAAATTTTGCACAACAGCAGATGTGATTACCCTTAGATGACTTTTGACAGCAGAACCTGATTGAAAGCCTGTTCTCCCATATTCTCAAACAGGAATACTTGGGGGAAAAAAAAAAAGTCAAAACATGTTCTCAGCTGGGGGTTTGGTTTTCCAATTTAAGAATTTTCCAGAGTAGTATTACCAAGGCTAGCGCCAGCCATTCTGAATCACAGCCTCAAGCCTAAGGCTGTGTTAGGTTCCGGCTAAAAAATGTCTTGGAAACTGCTTCTCTTTAATATCGACTAGACACATTACCATGAAGGCCAGACCTCCTTCCCCCTCATAACCCTCTCTTCTGTGTCTTTCTGGCCCTATTCATTAGAGAATTCATGTGTTTAACTATCTGATGAATCATAGCTTTTGTCCACTATCAGATCCAGAGGTTACTGGGATCCTGCCTGCAACTAATGACTAAAAGGGCATTTTCTAAAACTGAAGAGGGCTTCATGTGGCAGAGTCACAGACTGGAGCATTAGCAGGTACTGGAGTACAAGGGCTATCTTTTGCTTTATAAAAGGTTCTGGCTTATGCATATGCACACCAGTACTATAGATATTATTTCGTTGCTTTCCCTTTCTTTGGGAAACTCCTTTCACTTTACAGCCATGCAAGCTGCAACAAAGCTCTGCTCACATAATAATCCAGCTGCATCCCACTATGACAGTAATCCAAAAATCTAAGACCTCAAAACTTCAAGAGCCCTTGCCAGATTTTCCCTCGCCCTTCCTGGGATAGCACAGCAGTTAAAACCACATTGAAATTACCTTTTAAACATGCCCTTAGGCAAAGAGCTACAGCGAAGGTTTGGCAAAGCTCACCCTGTTCTTAATGCTCTAATGCCATATTATTACTACTCACTGAAAAGCTTAATGCATTTAAACTCACCCCTCGTGCCAAAATACACTGACGCTATTTAAGAGTTTGCCATATAACTTGAACTGATTGCATATTTATTGTTGCAGCAGTCTCAGGCCGTAAAGCCTCCTGGTTTCCTCAGAAGCACTTATCCCTCTCATAGTCTCTTCTGACACAATTATTATTCACAGCAAACTTCAGGGAATTCTTTATTTAATAGAGAATATTTATATTTCTTCTGCCTTCCATCACTGAAGTTTCAAATCTAGGGTTGAGAGATTTTCTGCTAAAAAATGTAACAACGATACACTGCAGCAAATGATCTCAGATTCTCCTGTGTCAACACACTTCACCCCTGGCATGCCCTGAGGAGCAAAAGTGCCTGCACATCTGCATTTTGGATGTGTCTATACCTGCACTGTGAAAAGACGATCACCTTTCCTTGTAGAAGCTGTTAAAACCAGTGTGAGCTGCAACAAATACGTGCTAGGGATACTTCTTTAATTCCTGATGCCATTTTAAATTTGAAAGACATACTGAGAAATTGGGTAACTGTCAATGGCCAGCCATTCTTTAAAAAAGAAATCCACAACCAAGACATCTGAAATAGGAGGGTGCATACTCAAGATAAGAACATACAACAGAAGTCTCGGTATCTGCGTGGATAATTTTTTTTTTACTGTATCACTTAAATTCCTCCTTGCCCTCATTTTGATACACGCTTTTTACTTCTGAGGCAAATTCACAGTTCGTAGCAGAGTGCATTCATACAAAGATACACTTCTTGCAGCAATTGTAATACATTAAATGCCGAAAAATACCAGCTATACCCTCAAATTACACTTGGGAAATTTGTCCCGTGACAGTAGGTCCCGCCAAACCACCCAGCAGCATCTTGCCAGTTGATGCTGTCTCACAAAAGTGCTCCTCTCTTCTCCCTTAGTTTTTCCTTTTACTTTCTGATATTCCTGCAAATACTCCACAACATCCAAGAATTGCTAAGTACTGGATGTCTTTTCCCCATCTACTTTCAGCAAATGCTTCCTTTCACTAAATTACTCTATGAGCTCATCTACTTGAAATACCTCAAAGTAACTGACTTGAAATAACATCGAAACACAGCAGTGCCTTTTATCATGGACATGAAAATAACTCTACCATGGCACAGACAGACCTGTTCAATACTAGATCTTCTCTGCCTGCTCAGAAAAGCCCCTTTTGGCAGCGTGTTGAGGGAGAGAGATACAGGCTGCAGTCAGCGAGAACAGAGCAGGTCTCAAGTGCCCCCAGTGAGTTCCTGCAGAGGTAACTGGCAGCAGGGAGAAGTGTGCTTTGCTACACTACAGCTCTCCAGCTGGCCTCCCTGCAGGGAGACCAAAAGAAGCATTTGACCCTCTGTGTATTTAACAGGATCTGTGCCAGGAAAAGACGGGAAGAGCCCACACACAGTCCGCAAATTTATCAAGTAAGTATCTTTCAAGAAGTTAGAAACTGAGTCTTTCTTGCACGACAACTGTGCCTATGATGCAAATCATCCGTTCCACAACTAAAGATGGTACAGAATTTGCATTTTTTATTTTTCCTTTCGGGCTTGTAGTTCTGTACCCTGCAAATGGCCAGTTCACAAGCAGCTGCAAAGTCACCAAATCAGGCTTTGCTAACTGAGATTATTGTTCTATAATATTATCCATCAAGCAGCCCATGATGTCCCCTGTGCAAAAGTGAGATTATGAAAGAGTTAAACACTGAGGCCTTTAATTTCTCTGAATATCCCACTGACAGCAAAGTAAAATACATCTGCAGGCAAAATGGGAGGTACTTTTATATTGAAAGAGGATAGTGGTACTAAGGATATGGGAGGCACGAAAAGAAACAAGACAGAAACCAAAACATACTGAATCATGCTGGTCAATTAAAGACTACAGCACTGTCACCCAAATGGAGGGCAGCAGGAATCCACTAAACTCTCAGCTTTCACCACATCCAAACAGGCGTATTTCACAATGAAGGCTTCTGTAGGGATCTGCAGTGAATCTGGAGCCACCCACGTATCAAGTATTTTGTTTGTTTTAAACTGACACACTCTTTTCCTGGACTGATAAATGAACAGGAGATGGAAGTGAAAGGGAATAAATAAATCTCACATGTAGAAATAAACACGTTTTTCATCTTCATAACATCAGGAAAAGAGTTCTTGCCGACTCCAAAAAGTAGAATGGCAACCGTGTGTCATTTTGTCATCTGAAGCTCATGGAGATGACTTTCATTGGAAAAATAAATCAACTTTGTCACAAAGTCTCTTTCAACTTGATTTCTTGGCACTATATTGGCCAATACAAATTCACTTATAGTATCAATGCTCGAAAGTCAGAGGCCAAGAGCTACAAAAACAGCCAAGAGATAGTATTTCTTTAACATTTGGAAGTAAGGAAGTACACATTTTCTTATATGGCTTTTCTCAAACAGAACTGTGACAAGGGACTCGTGTCCCTCTTTCCACCCAGACATTCCACTCTGCTGAATGCCTCTAGTATTGTATAGCTTTGTAATCTGCTTCTTCAGATGCTGGGAATCTCAGCATCCCCCCTGCCTGGAAGAGATTTATACTAACTCCTTAGTAAGGCAGCTTTGAGCATAGTGGAAAGATGCCATCCAAACAACAACAGCATTCTGGGGATGCATCCTTACACATGGGAACAGAGCCCATCTCCCTGGATCTTACTGCAGGAGCTGCTGCTGCCTGTCCTGGCTAACTCGGCCTGGGTAAATGTTTTGCTGTGAGCTCAAGAAATTCGGTATCTTCCTTAAAAGAGAGAGAAAATTACATTGAACAAGTACATTAATACATTTGATTTTAAATGGTTCTGGGCAAGGTCTGAAGAAAAGACTCTGGAATTGGTCCATTTTCATGATATTGTGATGATGACGACCTTATAATCACATGGTTTACTAGTCCATTTTCTGCACTCAATGTGATTAATAAATTCCTCCCTTAGTGATTACCAATTCAGATCCTATTTTTTAAGCTTCTTTTTCCTTTGACAGATTTTTCATGAAAAGCAAGTCATACCAACCTTTCCCTGAGGAAATGTTCGTTCCTATTTCTTTACCTCCAGACCACTCCATACAGTGTTTTGAGTTTCAGTGAATCATAAGAAAATGAAGGATGGGGTCTGCCATCTGGAAATGATTATGAAAACCTATTGTACTGAATAAATATGCTTCTTTTTTCCCTGCTAATTCTAACACAAAGCAGTGATATTGAAACAGATACCAGACTAAACAGTGGAGAAAACAATGCAAACATGAACTTTGCCACCAGCAACTTAAGAATTCAGCTTGGTCATAAAGGAAAGCACATAAAGGTTGGAGTGCATGAATATTCTGAAGAGGGTGAAATGGTCCGCCAGGGAAAGTAAAGAGAAGTTTAGGTGGGGTTTTGGGGGGTTTTTTTGCTAACATCAGCAAAATTTGATATCATTGAGAACTAGCCGGACTTAAGCTGCTGAAGTGCAAAATGGCAGCAGAAAGGTTTAGTTTTTCAAAAAGCTCTAGGAAAACACGCATCTCTAGCACAGAGGAAGTCAGAAGGAAATCAGCTACAAAGAATGTCTGCTCTATTTCCTCTGAGACAAAGGTATTTCTATCTCCAGAAAAGGCGAAACAATCACAGCTTGCCTTGGGCCCCAGCTCCCGCAGCCAGCTCTTTTTTGGGTTTTGTAATATATTTGTTGTTGTTGTCGGGATTTGAGTGATCTGGCACTACTATCAGTCTCCTTTTAAAAGGATTTAGTTTTTGTTCAAAATATCACTGATTCTACATTCAGCTGGGAATATGGCATTGGATTGCTTGACCTTATTAAAGAATTCTTTTGTGTCCTGCAAATTCAAATATATATATATATATAGATA